>BLKR01004272.1:0-114374 GCA_011170035.1 Teleogryllus occipitalis
GATATCATAATAACGAAGGAGAATATTCAAAACGATCTAAACAATTATATTAAATGGACTCAGAATTGGAGAATAAAGCTAAATCATACTAAATGTCAAGCAAAGATATTCACATTACGCCGACCGAAAAATCCCTCCGAACTTAATATCAAGGGGAATTTCATCCCGTGGCCCTCTTCACCGGTCAAGTACCTAGGAGTATTATTTGACAAACGACTAACGTGGAAACCCCACATCCACGCAACTGCTAATAAAGCCTGGGTAAAAAAAATTAATGTTACCCTTCATTATCTCTCGATCTGCCATTAGTATAGAAAGCCGAATATGTCTGTACAAATCAATTATTCTACCCACTCTAACCTACGCATGTCCAGTATGGGTCGGCGTAGCACCCTGTAACCTCCAAAAGTTAGTTGCATTCCAAAATAAGTTCCTAAGAAAGACCCTCAAGGCACCTAGGTTTATCCAAAATTCCCAAATTCATCTCGTGCTAAAATATATTGCCATTCGACGAGCACATAAGTAAAATAGCCGACCATTTCTATTAAAATCTTGACTCCTCACCCTGTTCCACAATATTTAATCTGGGTCGTCGTGCTTCTTGGCCCCGTATTAAATCAAGGTTCCCTAAGGATAGCCTGAGACCACCGTAACTTGTTTTTTTACACCCTTCCTAGCGCTACCTTAACTTTCAACGCAACACCTCAGACCAAACCTTGAAGCCTGAACAAACTTTCGAAACTTACACAATGTTTACGAGTAGGAATGAATATTCCTTGCTATGGATGGCCATATCCAAAATGTTATATGTAAAATGTACTATTTTCAACCTCCTCGAGAGACAGAAATATCGAACGAGAAGAAATAAATTTTTAAAAATTGTTTATCTTATATCTTTATTCATTCTCAATGAAAATTCAGACACATATTTCTTTCCCTTGTCCCATCTTGGTAGGCGTTCCCTAAAGCCTACCTTCTTCCTCTCTCCCAAACTCACTTTAACATTTTACCCTCTTCTATCATTCCTTGATCTCTAAATTAATCTATTCGTTATCTCGACGTTCTCATGGACACAAAATTAAATTGGCACAGTCACATCTCATCTAAAGTAATTGAAGCCAATAGAAAGTTAGCTATTTTACGTCCGATTCACAACCGCAACTCTTCTTTAAAAATTCATTCCGTTTTAACCATTCACAAATCCACTCTTCGTTCAATATTAACTTACGCATGCCCTGTATGGATTCCAGCTGTCCCAACTATGTTAAACACGTTACAAATCTCTCAAAACAAATTCTTAAGAATTAAAGTAAATACCCTCTGGTTTGTCAGCAATAAAACACGGCACAACGATCTTGCAGTACGTTTATTGCAATCATTAATATATTATTGCGTGAAAATATGTTCTCACCGTGAAGTCATTTTACAGAAAAAATACAGGTTCATAAATAAATAGGCTGGGCAACTGTAAGATACCAAGCTCAATGAAGGGAGCCTTGCAGGAATTACGTCAAGGACATTTGCTTATAATTCCTATAATTTTTACTGTAAACTAGTCTAGGACGAGTTCTCCAAAATATTATGCTATGTCTCAAGCATGAATGTATGTTATGCTATTGCTATGCAAATAACATGCGAAGAGCTGCACGAAGGCAGAAAAAATTTGAAAGAATGCGTAACATAATAAACTTAATTTAGAGTTTAATTGATTGATCATTTAGTGATTTTATATTGTGATAATTTATAGATAATTAGTGATAATTTATAGATTTAGTTATTGATAATAATTTAGTGATTATATTGATATTCAATTTGCTGTTTGAATGAAGTGAGAGACCCAGAAATTTTGTTGCCTTCACATTACCCCAAAAAGTCCATTTTCAGTGGCGCATGCGATTGTCGTTTTGAAATGCAAAAAATGAATTGAAACCTGTTTTCTAACTTTAACTATATTTTTTTACGGAACCAATTTGAAATTTATGAAATCGTACTATTTATTGATTCTTTTGTGCCAAGAATATTCGTCTCATCAGCAAAGGGAACTGTCCTTCTGTTTCTAATAGACGAGGTCATATCGTTTACGTACAAAAGAAAGAGGATAAAACCTAAGATCGAATCCTTCGGAACCCCCAGTTTTCAAAGAAATATGAAAGATGAGTAAAAATGTTATGTGCCAGTACGGAATGGACAATCGAAGTTTATGATACGAAGATAAATAATGTTATGAATATAATATGTACGTTTGTACAATATTGTTGCATAGGTATACATGCTCATTTTTGTTGTAAATATTCAGTACTTGTTATGTTTACTAAGAATTTCAAAAAAATGTAAAAAACACTGGCAGGATACGCTTTGCAACGCAATTCCATGTTCTTTTTTCACCTCTCAAATCCTTTTCATTATGATTCTGAACTGTGTATACACCAGTGGCGTAGCTAGGGGGTGGCAGGGAGGGCGGTACGCCCCGGGTGACACCATTCAGGGGTGACACAAATTATAAAACTTTCTAGTTCCAATGATATAATTTTAATGGTTTATTTGAAAATTATTTGTAGATACATATTAATTTAATAGTTATACAATTAAATCATATATACTAAAAAAGCAAAGAAAAATAATATAAAGTAAAACGCGAAACTATAAACAGTGAGCTCCAATTCTTCAGTGGTCCAAGAATCTCGATTTCGGTGATTATCTTATCCTATCGTTAAATTTTGATACAATAATCTACAAATTATCTTAAATATTTTGCAAATATACTTGCATTTTTATTAAATGATGTATGAACTATTCAGATATAGATATTTTTATATTTAATTTAGGAGAGGTGGCACCATTAGTTTTGTCCCGGGTGACACCAACTTAAGCTCCACCACTGGTATACACTTCAACTGCAGTGATTTTAAAGCCTCCTATATTACTTTACATATTTAAACAATAAACATGTAATTTTTGTTAAACTTACGAGACGGAAAAGAGAAAAGCAAAAAAGTACTATGACTTTTCGCGCACTGTAGAGTTGTTTTAATGCAATTTTGTAAATCGTTAATGAATATAATTATTTTAATCGTGTAGTTTTGTTCCTTGCACTTTCAGATTTAATGTTTCATCATTTAATTTAATTTTCCAGTTCCTGATTGTTTTCGATTTAAGTCGTAATAATAAAAATTAAATGAAGTGGCTTATCGAATTATAACGAGAATTGTAGATGTATACTTTTTCAAACGCTCTTGTTCCGTACACTCTGATCTGATAATTGTGGCTATCTTCTGTTAGCTCGGTCCCCTTTGCTTCTATCGTGAGAATGGCCGCTGTTTCCGAGCGCGCCGCTGTAGACTCTCGTCTGAGAACCCCGCCCCCCGCCCTGCGAGCCACGGCCTGGGCGTTAAATGTCGCCCTGTGCGCACAATGGAAGTAAATTTCGTTCCCAAAAATCTCTTCGGTGGCGCACAATTAAGTCGGCGACTTTACGGCGGCCTCGCGATAATAGCGGCGCGCGCCTCGGCCCCCGCCCCCGCCCGCCCCGCCCCGCCCCTCTCCTCACCCCTCCCCCTTCCCCCCTATGGCCCAGCACGGCCTGCGCCGCGTCGTTCTTAACACGGGAACTTTATTAGGAGCAACTTCGCGTAGCTCTCCGCTGCGGCGCACAGGGCGCTACGAAGAGGCAGGGTTCGTCGGGGGGGTGGGAAGGGGAGGGGAGATCGCGGGACGTGAGGCGGTTGCCGCAGCGCCCGCCCCAGAACCCCCTTCCCCCTCCCCCCTTTGACCCTGGAGCTGCGTTCGACATCATTGGAGCGACAGTGGGAATCCTTGGAATGGGCTGCTACAAATGCATTCGCCCGACCGTGGAGCCGGCCTGGATGTGAAGGGTACTCAATCGTTCTCTAGGAAGAGAGGGCATGCACTATTTTGCTCTCATTTGAATGTCGCTTGATATGACCCGACTTCTGTTCTAGCTCGGGCACGTCAAAGCACGCCCGCACGAGCTACTTACCCGCTTGGGGAATCCGGCGTGCTTACGGGCACGTGCACGGGCAACTTCCCCTGATTCCACACTTATTTCCCCTTAAAATCCAGAAAGCGCAATACATGCGAAAGCTGAAGCAGTGAATAGTGTCTTTATACGAAAATATATTTACAAGATTAAACGTAATACATTATGTTTATGTTCTTCGCGACTTATTACTCTTTGAAGTTTATTTTCTTACTAAATTCCCCCTTATAGAAACACCTATCGCTGTGACAGTAATATGTTTGGATGGCGTCTGTATGGAATATGTATTGTTTTGTCTTATTAAATCATTCAGTTATGTGTTGTTTTTGTCAATAATATGAAATAAATTAACTAGGCTCTATAAGTTAATAGGTCTTGCTTACTTACGGATAGCGCTTTTAACAGACAAGAATATTTGTCTGTTCAACCTTCTAACCTGGACGTAGAAAGTTCTTGATTTTGTATCAGTCTTAAGTAAATGTGATTACAAAATCTAGATACTTGTGTTACTATTAATTCAATTTTTTAAAATTTTACTCTCAATTGAAAATTTGAAATTGAACGGATGTATTATTTCATTTTAATAGATCATTTCTTTGCCTTAAAGAGAAAATGGGAATTAATAGCCAAATTTTGACGATAATTGGCAAGTAACTTCTCCCAAAGTCTGTCAAATTGATTGATTGATTTTTTCGTGTTTCCGGATGCGTCAACTGCTTCAGTCATTAGTCCCGTTAGTGTAGTGCATGTTTTTCTCGGGAGCTGGCGGTGATCTTTCCCCGCTGGATGGCGAGATCCGGCGCCTATCTACCGTCGGCTAGTGGGGTTTCCCCCTAACCAGGACTCTCCCACCAGCGGGGCACCGCCCCAGCCGGGACAAGCTCTAAGCTCCCGACCGGTCTCCCGGAATATGTGGTAGTGTAATACATGTTAGTATAAGTTTGTGTGTAAGGGGAGAGGATAGGACAAGGAAGAGGAGGGACAGATCGCGCGCGGTCCGTGGCCCGTTTGGTAGGGTACTGCTCCGGCATTCGCCTGGTGTTGATCGGAGAAACCACGGAAAACTACCGATCAGAGCAGCCGGACACTAGAATTCTCCTCCAGACAGCAACTGAATTCGACCTTGCTGAAAAGCTAATGTCGAAAATCCTGCTGCCGTCAGGACTCGAACCTAGGACCTCCTGGTCAGAAGCCCTGCAGTGACATCAGTTGATGCACTGAGCTACCGCTACCGGTAAGCCTATCAAGGGACCAGGTATCCAGTGACGTACCGTCACTCCATAGTATTTGTACCACGCGCCAATTTCTCTGGACGCAGCCTCCGTGAGCTCTAGGAAATTTGTTACCTTGCCCGCGATCTTGCCATGCCTGCTCTAGCTTAAGGTCTGCCAATTACTTGGTACGCATAGTTGTTCTTTCGTTGAAATCGTAGGATTCCGCGGCCAGAGTCATGTCAAAGATCTTGGCTGTCCGGGTGACGCCGCGTCGAAGGCTGTGCTGCCGACGTTTCGACCATCTTGTCGTGCTACCCCTCTCCTCGATCTTCGTAATTTTAGAATCATGAAATGGAAACTAGCGAATTCTAGTTCGTTTCTTCGACTTCTTTTCCGACTTTTCAGTAGTATCCCTTTAAGCCCATTATTTCATAGTCTTGTTAAAAAAATTAATATCAGTTCGAAGCGTTTGCCAGTTATCTATAAATTCTTTGAAATTAAAAAACTACACAAAAGTAAATTTTCTTTATTCAAACTGACAACAAACCAAACAAAGAACCATTTTATTTCCATTTCTCCTGTGAACTCATCATGACCCCTCAATTTCCCAGAATGTCACCCTTCCCCAAAAAATTATATTAAACTATTCTTAGGCTACGCAACAATAAGTGAGAATACTGAATAGAATTCCAAATGAAAAATCAAAGCAAATGTACACTACTGACAGTTATAGACTCTACCGCCCAAATCGGCAGTGTGATCCGTAGATTCTTCATTCACCAAGGCACAGATCAATTTGGACCAGGATACACAGATTTTAGAGGGGAGCGCAGGCAAAGGTACCAAGGAAAATGATTTTTTACAATGAGGTTACATGTTTCTTGTCCATGACTTCCGTTCTCTTATTTGACGAACGTTTCAAAATACTTGCAGAATAATTACACGCTTGAAATGAAGAAAACGTCTTGAAATGAAAATGATTTAGGACTTTTTAAAATTCCGGTTGATTGCAAAATTCTTTTAATCTCATATTTAAGTTATGGTAGCAATTTTCGAAATATATTTACAGATGTAAGTGTGAAGGTGCAAAAAATCCAGTAGAAAGCCATATCTTGCATTACATCCTTTATCTATTCACATTCATTTGTAATGGAATTAATTTCACTAACGGCTTGATTAGTTTTCAGCTTGGCAAGGGGTCAAATATCTACATTGAGCGACGGAGTGCTTTTGTGGAAATGAACAACAAATTATCAAATTTATGTGTTGCTGTTATTATTATAATTTATTTACATCAGTAAACAGCACGAATTGAATGTGACATTTGGGGTGGAGTACAGCTGCATTTACAGCTACGATGCAAATGAGGATTCGTGTCCGCCTTCATTCTGTAGATCTCTACGGAATTGGTCAACAATCATGACAATAAGTTTAATTCACTATAGAAATTATGAAAGTCAATATCATAGTTTCATTAGCAGTTATATCATTACTTAAGAACACTTTAAATCTTTCTCGAAGTCTGCCACCATAAGACAGGGTTCATGCAGGGAATAAACGGAGAATAAGGAAGAAATTAAATGAACCAATTAAGTAGAGCAAAAATTAATCTGAATAAAATTTAACTACTTTATTTAATAACATTAAAATTAATGAATTAAAGATTATCACCTTTTTATGACGTTTTTTGTGTGTAAGGCTTACATATTTTTAATTTTTCTCTTAGTGTCAAATCTGTATGTTGCGTCCCCTCAGAATTAGAAGTGGATGTGGTAAATGTATTCTTATGGCAGATACCCATATATTCTCATATATTCGCATATATCCTCATGTAAAGTAAACTCTTTATCTAGCTTTCTGACGTCTGTGTATGAGTAATCCATGAAATAGCAATATAATTGTTATTTAATTAATTAAATTTACCCAACTATTGGGTTTTGGGAATAATACCCGAAACTGACCCAACTGAAAGAAACTTAACAGAAACAAGAATGATGTATAAGTATGAGAAGTTAATGCTTTATACCTACGTCTATCGAAATTATTTTATCTTTTCTTTTCTTCGCAATTGACTCAAAAACAGATTACCAAATATGCTGCTTTCTTATCTAAAAATATGAAATCCGATTATAATATACCAATATTATGGAATCGATCATTAAAAGTATTGTTCACTATTTCATGTACTCATTTCACAAATTTTTCGAACACGTGTTACTTTCGTTATTGCTTCCTACCCTCTACTAGTTTTTCATAATTTTACGTGATCGCGCTCGTATGTTTTATGGTCCAATAATTAATTTCCGTCAGAGCGAATTTGGAACAATGTATCGTTCAACAAACAACATTCTCATGGGGATAATATCCTAAAGCTTTGCATTAAACATGCCAGCCTGCATATTCATATATTAGCATTTAGCTCAAATGCGAAGGCATTGTGAAAATTGTTTCCGAGCGTAATATCTGCAGTTCGTTCTGCCTTAGTGGAAACCTGGGTACAAGAGATATTCACTCATACCCCTTTGCTTAAGAACAGAGAATACCATATAATGTCTTTGAATTTTCTGAATTTAACTTACATCGAAAAAAGAGTTTGTCGGAGAAGGAACGTGTCGCATAGAGTTTAAAAGCCATTTGATGCTCTCAATTATGGATGCTAACGCAACACTTTTTAATCATTAGATTGAGATGTTTTAATTCCCTGGGTTATCAAGTAATAATTGTTAAGGTTAATGATTTCTCAAACTTGTATGCAATATTAACCATAGCGCACGATGTTGTTTCTGAAACAAAGCATATTCGCAAAGTTTTTGTCTGGACATTTTAAAACTATATTAAAATCATTAGTTATTTTGTAAGCTTGGGTCTATTGCAATGTTTCCTGTTCATACCCTTTACCGATAAAAATCATATCCATTGCGGATGCAAAGAAAGCTTCTCACCTATCCAGGTTCTTCAAGGTGACTCTCACTCTCAGATAAGTAGTTTTAATACATCTGTTATAATTATATTTATATGTATTATATTATTATTTTGTTTATATATATATATATATATATATATATATATATATTACAGTATTTTAAGTAAGTTAGTTTAAGTTAAGTTAGTCAAGAATATTTTTTTCTGATTTGTGTTTGATAATTTTTTTTGGCAAGTTTTAAAAATGGTTTTAAAAATAGCTATCGCTTCACAGGTATGAATAGAAAAGTTATCTTCGAATCTGTATCTATATGTTCTGTCATTAGCTACTATTGCACAACCTCTTCTCCCATTTGTTGCTAAGCCATCTTTATTGTGAAATCCTTTTCGTCTCTGCTATATTATTGATATTATTGTCTCCACTGTTTCCCTACCACTCTCACAAATTGTCTCAATTTTTCACATTAATTTATTAAATTTAACTTCAATTTAATCATGGGTTCGACATTCAACATATTACCCCTTACCTGTTGAATGTGGACGTGTAATTATATTCAGAATCATGATTCCTGGAAGTTCTATTGATTGAAACCAATTATTAGATTGATGGCAACTAATATACATTGTCAGTCTTTCTCAACAATAAAAAGTTACCATTTATTCTTATTTTTATTAGAAATTCTACTGAGCTCATGAGAATTACTTCTTCTATGTAGAACATTAAAACACCGTACGGGTTTGAGTAAAGTTCGTAAGCTTACTGCAATATTTTTTAGGTGGCTTTCCGGTTGTCCAGCAAAATGTTGTCCATGGAATGTCCTTTGTATCCCTATTCTCGCGTTCTTGCCTATCATTCAAATAAATTCAAAATATTCCGGGATGCCCTCAACGATTTCATATTAATATAATTTAATATTCCCATAAATCAATACGTGATCGCGACATTCCCTATCTATTTCGTATGAAACACCAACACGCAACTAATGTCAGCTACTTATCGAAAAATTATTCCATCTACGCAGCTATCCTAATATACATTCCCTCGAAACACGAAGTATATTTTGATTCAAAATTCCAACTACCATATCAATAATATCTACAATTATAATTCAATACTACTATTTAAACAATATCAAGCGATCAGAATAATCATTGGCTACCGCCTCATTATCATTTAGATAATACCCAAGCCTATGCTAAAAATTCGCCGCACCTCACGAACCGCTTGTGTGCACGCTACAATATCTTTTTAGAGAATAATTCCTTGCGCCCTTCTACAAGATCACGGCTTGCAATGCCTTCTCCACACCTTTTTCAAATGATGTTTTGCGAGGCTGTGTCCATGTGCACGGCGCCATGACATCAAGCATGGAATACTGCACAATGTTGATTTGTTATTCGAACAACGCGTTTTGTTTGACTTTCGAGCTTGCAAACGATGCCATTATTAAATGCTAAAAATGTATTGAAAACTTTCAACACCATACGTTTCTCACCACTCCGTAATAGTTTAGCACTGTAGTGTTTCACTACGGAAGGACTTGCACCACTCCCTGACATCTTCAAGCGAACATTTCGAACTGCTTGACAAAAATCTCTAAACTGATCTGCTTCGCTTTGCATGAGCATACCACCTCCCATCGTAGGTGACCGAACCTGTGTCTGTCATCAGTTCTTACGAAATCAACAGCTCCAGTTACTTCTGCTCGTGAGTGTGATACAGTTCGTCTCTTGACTCTCCGGATTCATTTTTCTCGCTGAAGCTGATACCAAGCAGGTGCTGGACACATAACTGTCACCGTCATCGATATCTCCTCTTCCGGAAGGGCAGGCGTGGAAACAATGGTCTTCTTATTTGGAAATTGAAGTTACAGATTGTACGCTTGAAATTTTAACATTGTGAGAGATGTGAGCCACTACATCGAAAACTATTTTCTTCTGCACATGAATACGCCTGAGGTTGTAACGCGTCATCTAACCAATGTTGCAATGCAAGCATCCCAAAGCACGTGCTATTGTTTACATCCACATTTTTCTTAGAGTGATCGGAGAATAGGTCCGTTCTAATCGACGACTCGACCCGGTATGACATGCGTCAAGTAGCGGCATCTAGTGCAGCGGGAATGAAAAGTAGAGGGTGACAAGGTTAATATTTCGATAAATGAGATAATTCATATGGTTGAAGTCAAATTGATTTGCTCGTCCTTTCGTTGTACTTTTATAACACAGAGAACATTTTTTGGCCTTGATTATTTGGGACGACACATTAATTATTGGGCTGATGAGAATACTCATTGATAATTCTTGATCAGATTATATTTTTTTAGTGAAAACTTTTAACAGCAACGTCTCAGGAATTTCTCTTTATTCTCATTATTAGGCTGTGAAAAAAATCAAGATTCATTTACAATAAAATGTAATATATGTTACAAGCTAAGAGTACGCAGCATAAAAACCGGGAGTGTGTCAACACCGAATTTTGTAAAATAGGAATCACAAGCACTGGAAGGAGTGAAACATAATTTTTATATTCACGTATTGTGCTCAAAGTGAAACTTTGAAAGGTGGTAGACTCCAGATCACGCTCTGGTCCGGGGAGGAATCCGTCTAGGAATACGTTAAAGCCGGCATGTCAAGGTCCCGGGCAAGAAAACAAGTTTACTAGAGGTCGCGGGCACTACGTTCAGAGAAATTGGCACGATATTGAAAAGTAAGCGTTATACAAATTCCTCCGGAATGGCGGTACGTCACTGGATACAATGACAGTAATAATACAATGACAGTCTTTAGCAGAAGTTGCTAGACAGTTATTGTCATACATTTAGCTATATTAATTCCCATTTTCTCTTTAATGCATAAGAAATGATCCATTAAAATGAAATAATACAGCAGTCCGATTTAAAAAATCTCAATTGAGGGTAAAATTTTAAAAAGTTAATAAAAAGAATCTTGATTTTGTAATCCTGTTTATTTAAGGGTGATATAAATCCATGAATTTCCTACGTGAAAGTTAGAAGGTTTAACAGAAAAATATTATTTTCTATTAAATGCGCTGTCCATCCGTAAGCGATTTCACATTATTGATAAATACAATAAATAACTGAATGATTTAATAACACAACACGAAACAAAAACAAAGAATACTTCATTCAAACATATTTCTGTCACTGAGCAATAATGTTTACATAAGGGAAAATTTAGTAAGAAAATAAACATCAAATCGTAATAAGTAGTAAAGAACATAAACAATTATCGGTAATTTGATACAAAAATTTGGCAAACATATTTTCGTTTGATGCCACTATTCACCGCCTCGCGCAGCTTCAGCTTGTGGATGTACACCCCTTTCGAGATTGTAAGGGGAAATGAGTGCTAAGTCAGGGGAAGTTGCCCGTGCCTGTAGGAGCGCCGGACTGCCCAGGCGGGCAAGCAGCTCGTGCGGGCGCGGTTTGACGTGCCTGCGCTAAACTTACATGAAATTAGAACGGAGAGGAGAGGGTCACAAGGGAAGAGAATCACAACGGAGGAGGGTGTAGTTCAAAGACATATTTACTAAGAAAAAATTGTTAAAAGACATTCATAATTGGTGAATTTGTTTGACTCTGGTGGTTTAACGATTTATGTATTATTATATCTAGCGTACAGAAAACTAATCAAACGTATAAGTAAATAAATAAATAAATAAATAATACATAAATAAATAAATAAATAAATAAATAAATAAATAAATAAATAAATAAATAAATAAATAAATAAATAAATAAATAAATAAATAAATAAATAAACGTGAGCTATGTTAGGTTTCATGAGAACCCATGTAATGTCGAACGCAATTTCGTTTCGTGAATTATTGCTAAGCGGTCTTATATTAAATATTTCTGTCTATTGGAGCATTCTTTAACGCTCCTACGGTGTCCAGAATGACCTGTTTTTAATTTTCTTTTGATCTTACCTGTAAAGGCAAGGTACTAAGGCGGGCAACAGAGATTACTTCACATTTCACCAACTTACAATTCATTTTATTTTCAATATTGGTCTTTTCATCTAAGGGTAAGAGATCCTTCAAGTTACTCTGTTCGCTACTCTAATGTTGAATTTGGTAAACATGTCAGTTCTTAACTTAGCATTAAGAGATGTATGGTGACGCATATGTTTATGAATACATTGTTGAGGATAATCAATGCCAAGAAGAATTTGCTTACTCTTAGTTAAGATGAAGGCATGAAACCCAGGGAAAGATAACTTCTATGGCCCTATGTGCCAAATTATAAACAGGTGATGAATAACTTTTAAGCAATAACAGATGTTTAGAACGGTAATTTAGAGTATGGATGTTGGTTTCGTGCACCATGATGCGTCAATTTTACGATCTCCTCTCATTAATGTCACATCGAAAAACTTCATGAATTGTTTTTCTTTTTTCTTTTGTTTTTTTTGTTTTTTTTGTAAGTTTTTATAGTAAACTGAATCTTAGTATTGTACAAGTTGAATGTCAATAAAAGTGTCTATCTAACCGACGTGAGTAATGGGAGTCGGATCTCTATATATCGAATCTTCAATAATATTTGATATGTGGTAACTTCGATGCACAGAAATAATTATTAAACTTTAGCGAATGTTATTAAAACAATTCTGGAAAATTTTGGTAAAATGGAAATTTCAAACATTAAATGATGAACAAATGTCTTAATCATTCGTACCACGTATTTACGAATAGGAATATGAAATTAGTATTACTTTGTCAATAACATTCGTTTATTGTTTCTATATTTCGAACTATCTTCTTCAGCGCGTAACAGTAAACTGAACCTGCGGTGAACTGATGAATTAACGTCGTAGGCGATTATTAACGTCGTAGGCCATTAGATGAATTAACGTCGCAGGCCATTAGACGATTGTTGGTGATTCCGGGCGCGTCAACTTCTATCATCATTTGTACCGTACGTGTAGTGCGTGTTTTTCTATGCGAACAGGTGGCAGTGGTCTTCCCCCCCTTGTAGGGCGAGACCCGGCGCCGACCAACCGTCGGCTAGCGAGGTTTTCTCCAACCATGTATCTCCCACCAGTGAGGCACCGCCGCGGCGCGCCGCAGACAGGACAAGTTTTAGGATCGTATTTATGAAGCTCTGCCAAGAACGCTCTTAGAGGCCTGCCATCTGGGAGCTCGCTACGAGCTCAAGGGGCGACTGGAATTGGCTGGGGGTCGATCATAAATCGCAAAACCGGAAACTGGCACACTGCTAGGCCTGGCAGACCCCTGGCAGAGGTTTATGGGCCCTAATCTCCCGACCGGTCTCCCGGCATAAGCGGTAGTATATTGTATGTTAGTGTGTTTGTAAAGGCTGAGGATAGGACAAGGAAAGATCGCGCGCGGTCCGTGGCCCGTTTGTTAGGGTACTTCCCTGGCAGTCGCCTGGAGTTGATCGGAAAAATTACGGAAAACTGCCGATCAGAGCAGTGAGCCACTAGAATTCTCTTCCAGACAGAGACTCAATTCGACGTAGCTAACATGCTAGTGTCGAAAATCCTGCCAACGTCGGGACTCCAACCTAGTATCTCCCGGTCTGAGGGGCTGCAGTGGCATCAGTTGACGCCCGGAGCCATGTCTCCCGGTCCATTAGACGAAGGGGCTCGTGATTGACCTCCGGATCGCTTTCCCGCAAACGCATTCCCGCAACTGACCTGCCGAGAGGGACAGCAGGAGTTAGTTACCTTTTGAGAAAGCTGGGAACGGGACGTAGCAACTGTATAAACATTTACTCAATTGTACAAACAGTCTCTCGCGAACGGTGGAGGTGAGAGGACGTGCCCTCTACTCCACGGTGTCTCGTGAATTCTAAGTTGTGCGTCGACTCATTGTGTCAAGTTGTGTGTCCACATTTTGTGTTCTGACTAGTGTGTAGTGTTTTCGTGATTCATTGTATTTCCTGTTTATAAAATTCTGTGTTTTAACTGGTGATTTCAAAAACTAATGTTGCCTCCATAAGAAGTAAACAATCGATATGGCCTCGGAGAACATCTCCCAGCCGGAATCTGAATTCACAATTGATTCGTCTACTACAAGTCAAGCTGAACTACAAACTCAGTTGTTTCTTCAACAACAATATTAGCAGCAGCAACAACTCATTTCTTCAAGTTCAAGTTCAACCGATGTAACAAATTCAGAACTTAATCGAACAACCCACAGTGATTCAAGTAGTGACAGCAACACTCATAAATGGCAAGCTGTTGTAAGCAAGCGCAAGAGATGTAAATCTCACAGCCCTGAAAGTCAAAAACAATCAAAACGTCTAAGTGCAAATATAAGTGGCATACTATCATGCAATAGATTTGCAGATCTCGTACTAAAGGACCAACATTCAGAAGGTGCAAAAGCCACCGCCAATATTTCTCCCTGGGGTAAATGACTTTCACGCAATGTTAGAAACTTTACAAAAAGTTGTGATGAAGGAAGAATTCTACTGCCAGCTTGTGGGTCAAGATAAATTTAAAATCTTACCGGCAACAACAGAAGCTTATCGATCACTTATTAAATACCTTACTAAAGAGAAAATTGAGTTTCACAGCTATCAGCTAAAACAAGAAAAAAGCATTTAGCATAGTCTTAAAAAATATGCATCCTACAATAAGTATTGATGAACTGAAAGCATAAATAGAAGAAAACGGTCCGACTGGAAGAAACATTCATAACTGCAAACACCGTGTCACAATAGCTCCCTTACCGGTCTTTTTATTGATTTGGAACCAAAAGATAATAACAAAGATATTTATAAATTGCAGTACCTTCAAATCACCAAAATAATAATTGAAGCTCCAAGACTAAAGTGAGATCTTCTGCAATGCCATCGCTGCCAAAGTTGGGAGCACACGAAGCACTACTGCAACCATCCTTATCGGTGAGTAGTATGCGGTGAGAATCACGATAGCAAAACTTGTAATAACTAGAAAAACAAGACGAAGCCTGCAAAATGCGCCTTTTGTGAAGGTCCCCATACAGCAAGTTATAAAAAATGTGAAATTTATAAAAAAAATACGTAATAGAAAACATCCACAGACGTCTAAAATTCCACAAGATTCAAACGACAATGCTTCACAAAACAATATGAATACAGGTCAAGAAACCAACTACTTCGATAAATAATTTCCATCAGCGTATTACTTATGCACAAGCACTGAAAAAATCGCAAGAGAAGGATAGTCTGAATAACAATGCAACAAACACGGAGTCTAATACTCAATTATTTTCAATAATACAACAGACTTTCGAAAGATTTGAAACTATACTCAACAGACAAGCAGAACAAATAAGTACACTTTTAAATCTTGTGTCAAAATTGCTAACTAAATAATGAACAAGTCATATAAGATAGCAGCTTGGAACGCCAATGGCTTGCTACAACACCGAGAAGAAGTCAAGCGTTTTCTTCAGTTAACAAATACAGATATCATGCTCATTTCAGAAACTCATTTCATCAACAATTTTTTTTTCTCGGTTCAAGGATACAACATGTATTATACAAATCATCCGGATGGTACAGCACATGGAGGAACAGTTATACTTTTGTTTGGTTATTTAAGGTCGCATTAACATCTAGGTCATTAGCGACCACTATTGGCATTAACGTAATGGTAACTATGAAGGTGAAACGAAATGGCGATGATAAGGGGTGAAAGGACGAACACAAATACAACCATGTCCAAGGTGGGATTCGAACCCGCGACCCTTCGGTCCGAGATCACTAAGACACTACTGCCTTAGCGATCTCGGCCACCGGGTCGACACAGTTATACTTGTTCGGGAAAAAATTAAACATCACTTTAATTCTCAATATAGCACCACGTATTTGCAGGCAATATCCATTCATGTAAGTGATGCATTTGGAACATTGAATATTGCCCTCCGAAACATAAAATCCAGAGTTCAGAATTCACAAGCTTCTTCAGAACACATGGACCAAGATTTATTTCTGGCGGTGACTACAATTCTAAACATTCATTGCGGGGCTCCAGACTAACTTCCCCGAAAGGTAAATCTCTATATGAAACTGTAATAAACGAAAGGTTATCCTCGTACTATTCTGGCCAACCCATTTATTGGCCAACAGACACTAACAAAATTCCTGATATATTAGATTTCTTTATTGTAAAAGGAGTAAACCAAAGTTACATTCACACCTACTGGTCACAATATTTATCGTCTGATCATTCACCAGTTCTACTAGTCATTAGCTCAATCATTATTGAAGACAATAAGCAAACTTCAATCCATAACAATAGAACAGATTGGAAATATATCTCAGAATGGCTAATTAATAACAGCACAGCTAATCTACCATTGAAAACTGCTTTCGACATAAATGAAGCTATAGAATATGTAACCAGACAACTTTATCAAGCTGCATGGCATTCTACACCAGAAATAAAGCAAAACAAAAAGCTATGTATCCCACACGTAATAAGAGAAAAGGTGAAATCAAAACATAAATTAAAGAAACAATTGCAAATCACTAAAGACCCAGCAGTCAAAAGAAGACTAAATTCAGCTTCGAAAAACCTCAAAAGATTACTTCAAGAATATCGAAACCACGCCCTACGAAATAAACTCACAAAATTGATTTCGAATTCAGAGCATTCTCTTTGGAAAACTATTAAATACTTGAAGAGAACGATGCAACCTATTCCTCTCATCACAAAAACCAAGAGCACTTGCGCTAAAACCGACGAAGAGAAAACGAAATGCTTCGCGTCCCATTTATCTAACATCTTTCAACCATTTCCTTCACAAATATCTGCAACAGAAGAGGAAGAAACTTACAACTTCTTAGATTCACCATTGCAACTAGCTCCCCAAATCAGTGCTCGAGAAGTTGAAACAACAATCAAAAGCTCCCGGATACGATATGATTTCAATTCTACACCATCTACCAAGAAAACCAATAGCCTTACTTACTTTCACCTTCAATGCCATTCTAAGACTAGGACACTTCCCTGATCAATGGAAAATCGCTCAAATAATAGTCATCCGTGAGTCCGGCAAGCCAACTCATGAAGTTGTATTATACAGACCTATTAGTCTACTGCCAATATTATCAAAAGTTTTTGAATAACTGCTTCTGTCACGTTTAAATCCACTTCTACAAGAAAGTGAAATAATACCTTATCATCAGTTTGGGTTCAGACAACAGCATTCGACTGTAGAACAAATTCATCGAGTAGTAAACGAAATTAGTGAATCTCTAGAAAATAAAGAATATTACTCTGCTGTATTTCTAGACGTAAGCCAGGCTTACGATAAGGTTTGGCACCCAGGTCTACTGTATAAAATTAAGAAAAATCTACCGTATCCTTACTTATTAAAATCGTATCTTACAGAGCGATATTTTCAAATAAAATTTAACGGTGAAACTTCAAAACTTATCCCTCTAAAGTCAGGAGTGCCTAAAGGAAGTGTGCTTGCACCTTTCCTTTATTCATTCTATACTGTCGACGTCCCATCATCTGTAAACGCATTGACAGCAACCTACGCCGACGACACAGCCATCTTAGCTCGACATGAAGATCTAGCAGAAGCATCTCGTCTCGTGGAAGAACATCTGCAATCCATCCACAAGTGGCAGAAACGCTGGCGCCTCAAGATCAATGACAAGAAGTCTGTCCAAGTCACCTTCAGCCAGTCCACCTATAAAAATCGGATCACAATCTATTCCTCAAAATATCTGGGACTTACTCTGGACAGAAGACTCACATGGAAAAAACATATAAAGAATAAAATAAAATAATTAGACCTAAAACTTATAAAGTTAAACTGACTACTGGGAAGAAAATCATCATTAAGCATCACAAACAAAGTAATTGTGTATAAAGCAATACTAAAACCAGTATGGACATATGGAATTCAACTTTGGGGAACAGCTCAAAATTCTAATGTTGAAATATTACAACGCTTCTAGTCAATAGCCTTAAAAAAATTTGTAAATGCCCCTTGGTACGTAATGAATGCAACATTACACATAGACTTACAGATTCCAACTATAAAAGAAGAAATTAAGAATACCAGTGCAAAATACCTGCAAAGACTACATAACCATTCGAATATCCTAGCCATCAACTTACTAGACATTTGTGACATTCACAAGACGAGTTCAAGGACATCATACTTCCATATCAACTTCAAATTATTAATTTCAGAAATTATAATTAATAGTTAATTTTTATTAATAATGCATCATTGGTGGAGTACGGTCATGAGATTTTACTCATCTCATGTATTTGTTTACATAAATCTATGTAATTTTGCCACAATCACGAACAAATTGCAAAATAAAATATAATTTAAAAAAATATACAAACGTCCAGAAGGACATTTTATTTTCAGCAGAAGTAATACTCTTCTTCCGTATTAAATACTTTTTAGGAACTAATTTATAGTATGCACATTTTTATTTCACAGTAAAAATTAGTCAATTCAGAAAATTAGTTCGATGTATAGAAATCATTTCCATGTACAGAAACGTTTTTAAACAGAATTTTCGAGGAAATGCAACTGATAAAATATTTGATTTATAGAGAATTTCAAGATATAGAATTTTCGTATATGAAAGTCCGACTGTGTATATCATTGCCATATCTGGGATAAAAATTAACATCTGTATTTTTAGTTTAACGAATTCCAGAACAATCACACCACAGCGCCGGCTGTGGAAGCTATCACCTCCCGTTGACCATTCAATGATACGTGGAAATACAACGTATGTTATACTCCGAGACCACACTCCTAGTTTCGGTGATTCCCATTATACAAAGTTTGAAGGTGAGCCATCGGTGTTTTCTTAGGCTGGGTACTCGTAACTTTGAACATGCATAATGGAGTTTATTTTAAACTATTTTAATATAAATGGAGTTTTTTTAATATCATTACAGCCTTATGCAGGGGAAAAAAATAAATTTACGAAACGTCGCTGTTCATGCAGTGATCTTCAATAAAATTTTACATAATACGTTCAAGAAATATTTTTTGTTTACGTTTTGTTTACGTTTTGTTTACGTTTTGTTGAGTTTTTTGATCACCTAAATAAATATTAGGTGCCGTCCTTAATAACAGAGAACGATTCTTTCTGCTGTATATAAAACTGATATTGCATGTAAACAACGTCCGAAGAGGTATAGAGATTAATTGTTAACATTCTAAAATACTATATTCACTCATTTTCAAACTGGAAAACATTTTTTTTATTTTATTCTGCGCAAAAATTGATACATCAATAAAAACCTTATAATGTATGGTCCTGATAACAAACTAGTGATGCTAGAACAGCATAATTTCCTCGTATTATTTTTAAATTTACAATTTTCGAAAAATCCGATAAATCAACGAAAATGAGAACCGCGCTATTCCTTTAGTTTTCCTTTTTTTATCCGCGGGTGGGGAGGGGGGAATGAAGGAAAAAATTGAAGCGGTTTTTGAAGTTATTACGTGAAAATTACTCGATTTTTATCCAAAATATGGTACACGATCATTTTTGAAGAGGTAATTTTTACTTTCTGACCCTTATTTTGTAAGAAGGGGAAATGCTGTAATTGTGTTCCGGAAAACGGCGCATTTTCGACAGGAAAACTCTTATTGCCGGGCCACGGTAACAATAGGTTACGTGGATAATTGTTATTTCTATATATAGTAAATAAAACTAACACGCTGTGTAGTCAGAATCCATATTTTCTTGGTCCTAGAGACCGACCTTGAATTTATCGTTTTCCTGCGCAGGATTGCTGTACTTGCTTTTCTTATAAAGTGCGAGAAATTAAAAATCTAGATAAATCACATAATAAATACATATAACCTAATTAAACATTAAATTAAGTTCATGATGTTGCTCATTCAGAATTCTTTCAAATTCTGGCAGTCTTCATGTAGTTCGTTGCGTGTATTTTGCAAATGTACATTCCCGCCTGAGATATGGCGTAATATTCTGGGGAAGCTCATCATTTAGTACCCAGACATTTAGATTGCAAAAGAAAATTATCCGAATAATGAAAAAATGCCTTCCACGTGATTGCTAAAAGCCTCTTTTCATTGCGCTTGGAATCTTACCATATCCTTGCCTATTTATTTACGAATCTGTAATATTTGTCAGAACTGACTTAACAGTGGGGACATATTTTCATGTTGGCCTAATACTGTTATTTATAATTACAACACACCTAGTGGAAATCATGTTCATCAAGTGTCAGTATCAACAGCTCACTTCAAGAAATCCACATACAATACATGTACGTTACTTTACTTGCATTGCCAGATGACATTAAACAATTAAAATCTGTACACAAATTTAAGTTAAAAATAAAATAGTTTCTGCTGCATAACAGTTTCTATACAATTAGGGACTATACTTATAATCAAAAAGAAAAGTAATGTTTATCATCACAATGGTATTTAATGGATTATTTTATATATGTATTGTATAATTTTTAAAAAAGACTTAGTATGCCCGTAATACTTCAGCTTCCGTGTCAATGACCCCACCTCGCTCGGGATTTTGCCGTCTCCCATGAATTGCTTCTGAGCGTTAATGTAGCTTCACTATGCGCACGTTTTGGTGAGCTCTTTCTTTGCTTGTGGTAATAGAGCTTAGTTACTATTTAGTTAAAAACCAAATCTGCAGTTCGTTTACCGTTACAAACAAGTTTTCTGTAACTTGGAAACGAAAATGTCTAGTTTTGAAATGTTAATCATGTGCTTTTTAGATTTTATTATTATTATTATTATTATTATTATTATTATTATTATTATTATTATTATTATTATTATTATTATTATTATTACCTATATTATTATTTTTTTATTTTTTCATCTTTCAACTATTAATAGTAAAATTGTTGTTAAGGGATTCTGAAACTCAAGAGAGCGTGCGCAAATAATTTTCTCCCCCATACGTCACATACAGTTTTTCACTGTTTTTTGACAAAATAATATCTAATGATCAAAATATTGTTCCTAACACTTCCTGCATCCAGAATCGAATTTTGGGGCTCCTTGACATCGAAAAATCGATTGACGGCAAAACGCTTGTTGGTCTGCCTCCCTGTCCACCCCTGGTCTGTTCGCCCCTCTACCTGTCTGCGTGTCCGCCTGCCCCTCTGCCTGCCTGTCCACCCATCCGCCTGTCCGCCCGCCCACCCGCCCAAACGCTAGTGCCCAAACGTTTGAGCAGATTTTCTCTAAAGTTGATATTCCCCTATCAGTTTAAATGAGCGGAAGGCCCTCTGGGTTTGAGACGGATATTATATTTTACATTACTTTACATGAAGACTCAACAATATTTTCAAAATTTCCTCAAAGTGGCTCAATTTTTTTATTAAACATTGTTGTCGGATCGCAATAAGATCGCTTAAGAGAATGGTACAATTATAACAAGGAACTAATACCTGTCTGACGCGAGAGAAATGGTTATTTTATGTGCATTGCAGGTAGGCAAATTCCAAACGTAGTCTCGCCTGCATCCGACAATACCGTCTCCGCCCACCCCACCTTCTCCGGCACTTTTTGCCAGTTCCTCCTCCCCTCGCTTTTGAATCCCCTTCCTTGGACTGTCTCTCGGCGGAAGGGCGCGTGCTGCTGGCTATTTGTGAGTTCACAGAAAGTGTGGGGCTTTGGTGGCGCCGGTGCAGAAGTTGGCAGCAGAGGGCTATTTGCGCTGCCTGCGACGCAACGGCCCTGGGGCTCTATCCGGCTTGCCCCACCTCCCTTTCCGGGCGTCCCTCGCCGGCACATACTCGGCTCCACATTTTACTTCTTCGCTACGGATTAGAGAGAAAGTTAAGTGATGCTACGCGAAAAAAACGCGTAATTTCAGCAGAAAAACTCTTATTACATGTCCTTGATAACGAAAAAGTGGATAAATTCAGTCGGTAAATTTGAAGAATAATCCTCTATCAGGTGATGTAGCCATAATTCATCTTTTGTGGGCCCTTGATACCGAAAAACCGAGTGACGGTGAAAGGTGTCTCTCAGTGTCTGTGAACAACGCTAGCGGCTAAACCGTTCAGCCGATTTTTTCCAAACTTGATAATCCCCAATCGATCTGGCTTATGACGCGGTCCCTTGAATTTGAAACAGGCAAGTTAATTTTCGAAATTTCATTTTTTTTTCAAATTTCCCAAAAAGTGGCTCCATCGTTTTTGATTAAATTTTGATGTTGAATATTGTGAAGGGCGTTTAAAAGAGTAGCGCAGATTTCATGTTCGTTAAAAACTCGAAATTATTGAAAACTGGGATTTTTCGAAAATTGCAAAGTTCAAATTTTTTTCTGAGTCTTCCTATAACTAAAATATTAAAGATAGAGATTTTTCCCTTAATAAAATCTATTCCTTAAAATAGATTTTGAAATAAGTCCATATACAATTTTTCGAAAACTTGATTACTTTTCGCCTAATTTTGCGTGAGAAACAAGCAATTTTTAATTTTGTTTAAACTTTTTTTGTCAAAAATGGCTTGAACTTTGTTGATTAAATTTATTTGTTGAATTGTGTGAAGGACTTTTAAGAGAACGGTGTAGGTCACCTGTTTGTTGAAAACCCTGATATTTTGATAATTGAAAAAATCAATATTTTCCGGCGTCTTGTAAGAAGACAACTACAATTATAAAGATACATTTTTTTCTTAATGAAATGTGTTCGTGAATAACAGATTTTAAAATAATGTGGTGTTCGAGTTTTTGAAAACATGGGTATATTTGTGCGAAATTTTCTAAAAAACGGAATTTTTATTTTCTTTAAATATTTTTTTTCTTAAAAATAGCACAAAGTTTTTTTATTACCTTAGAGAGCGTAAAGGACGCTTAAGAGGTGGCTTAAGAGGAGATGGTGCAGGTTTCATGTTCGTTAAAATATCTGATTTTTCAAAAACTTAAAAATAATATTTTTTTTCGGCGTCTACATAACTACAATTGTGAAGATACAATTTTTTAAAAGAAATATATTCATCCAAACCGATCTTCAATTAATGTCAAGATTTTTTTCGAAAATATATGCATTATTTAGTAATTTGGCATCAAACTTAGTCGCCCGCTCCGAATATCCTACGGTTCGGGAACGTAATATGAGAGTCGATTCCAGTTAGTTGGATGCTACAAAAGTTAGAATTTGTATATGATTTCATATTTATTTGTTTGCCTATTACATTCAAGCTTTAGTTATACGTTTATATATTAATCTAAATATATGAAATAAAAATTTTTAGCCTTAGGCAACTTATTGCCTTCTAATCAGATTGGAAAGCAACAATGGCATTCCCGGTCGTGACTCGGCAGCTGAATTTCTGTGAATTACGTTTCATTGTTGTGACAAGATTTAGTTGTATAAAAAGCAATTATAATTGTCAAATTTGTTCCGAAATTTACTTGAAAAAATTTAGTTTTCACACCAAATGCTCTACGATTTGTAATGAGTTTTTAAAAAAATTATGACTGAGATATGTTAATTCGGAGAGAAATTGTGGTATAAGTAGTATTACATAAACATTACTAAAAGCGAGAAAGTGCGTGCTGTTTTAATATCACTAGTTTCACACGTTCTTCTTATAGCTTCATTTGCGTAGCGCCATCGCTCGTCCGTGCATTTGCCCCATCTGTTCCCTACTTGACCGACTCCTCGAGATGAGTTGCTCCTCTTGAAAAAAGGATGAATATGACCCTTGTAATTTAGCTAAATTAAGCACATACAAAATTGCACTTTTCTCTAAAGATGTCAAATTTAATTTGACGAACAATCAGCAAATAATATTTACGATTCCACTGGAATGCTGAGTGTTCTGTACTTCGAACCACATACTCATTTTCATGCCTCCTCCTGTTAGTGGATTTGGATCAAAGAGTAGCCACCCGTCGATGGGGGGCTCCACGTCCTCACTCCTCGATGCAGATAAGGTTCTCCGTCCTCCATTCACTTGCTCCCTATTTATGTCTCCATCTCCTTTTTTACCATTTTCTTCTTCACTGGCATTTTCTGTAGGCCGAACGCCCACTCATGTGTTTGCCATGCATGGTGATCCATGTCGGAAGTAATGGGTGACTTGGGGGGACCACTCCAGATCTATCGACTCGGACTAGGTCTTTGAACTCTAGGGCAAATGAGAGAGTCACTGCCACTGCCTCTGCCACTGCTATTGCAATTTCTACTCCTATTGTTACTTCAATTGCTACTCATATTGCTACACCCATTGCTATTGCTACTTCTACTACTCTCACTCCTACCGTCATTGCTACTGCAACTGCCACTGCCACTGCTACTGCCACTGCCACTGCTACTGCCACTGCTACTGCCACTGCTACTGCCACTGCTACTGCCACTGCTACTGCCACTGCTACTGCCACTGCTACTGCCACTGCTACTGCCACTGCTACTGCCACTGCTACTGTCACTGCTACTGCCACTGCTACTGCCACTGCTACTACCACTGCTACTGTGACTGCTACTGTCACTGCTACTGCCACTGCTACTGCCACTGCTACTGCCACTGCTACTGCCACTGCTACTGCCACTGCTACTGCCACTGCTACTGCCACTGCTACTGCCACTGCTACTGCCACTGCTACTGCCACTGCTACTTCCACTGCCACTGCTATTGTGACGCCACGGCCGATAAGCTAACCACCAATAAATCATAAATCTTCGTGTCGCGGCCAGGGTTTCCCATCTGTGACATTGACATACGCAAAGTATACACATACGCGGAACGTATTCCCCGCGGAAGTCTTTACAAATGCGTCGGGGAACCACCGAACTAAACATCACTGACACACATGTCGCAGGGATTAGACCGCCAATCGAGAGATTCATCTCACAAGTGACAAAATTCGACCAGTGAAGGCGATTATACGAGACGGAGGGATGACACGCAGGGATGCGAAAATTCAGAAACGTTCAGGTTCCCAGAGGAGAAACACACGCTCTCAGAAGAGAAAAAGATTAAGGTTTGGTGAGCAGAAACATTCGTGTTCTCAAAAGAGAGAGATGAACTCGGACTCTCGATGAAAAGAAATACCGGGCAATCAAAGTAGAGAAACATTCAGGTTCTCGGACGAACAAAGTCACGACATATTGCATCGGAACGAGACGGACAGTGACGCAGTACACCATGTGTGACCAGGCAAGTGATACGGTGCTAAATGGACCAGTCGAAAGTGGAGGGTGTAAGATGTTGCACTAGTGCCGCAGTTGATGAGGACGAGGGCGTTGGTGGGAAACGCGAAGTGACCGGAAGCGGAGCGCGCGGGGAGACAGGTAGCAGCCGACGGCGAAGGTAGCTTCACAGCTGGAGCTGGGAGAGGCCAATGATCTCCAGATAACGTTGCGGTGCCGCTGAATGTGCAACATGATAACAAACTTGCGTCTAACGAATATCAGCAAACATCAACAAACTTAGTGTTCTCCAAAATAAATATCTGAGAATAACTCTCAATGCGCCATGGTTCATCCCCAACCGACAAATCCGACGGGAACTAAACATACCAGAATTTGAGGAGACAATAAAAAATCTTGCCAGCAATTTCTTCAACCACCTACCTAATGCTCCCTGCACTGCAAGATTCAACCTAGGAAGAAACAATAGCAGTCCGCGAATCATATCAAGATTCCCGAAAGATAAACTTCGACCTCCTTAACTTGGCTTTCCCCTCGTACCTTGCCACCAGTATACCATCTTTAATCACAGAACAATAACCTAAAAATAAAAACTTCAATAAAGTTCAGAAACCAACCGCGACTTAAGGATGGTCATATCCTAAGAAGCCATGTAATATTTTGTATTCTCAAAGCCCTCGAAAGACATAATTGTCGAACGAGAAGTAATAAATCAATAAAAATGAATATCAGCATTCAGCGTCTAATATCAGCGACGCGCTGCTGCAGTGAATAAAATGTCCTTATATCACGCCTCATGGTATCATTTCAAAGCCAGGTAAGCCACCCTACATTTACCAAGCCAAGCAACCCTGACAGTAAATCCGTCCCGATTCGAGCTCCGAGTCTCCAATTCAAGTGTGGAATTGTGCTGCTTCCTGAGCAACTCCCGACAAGTCGATCTCACAGGAACCGCGGACAGGGAAATCGTGGTGAGCAACAAAAAGGTCAGCGGTTGCACAATTTCCATTGCTACTGCTATTGCTTCTATTACTTCTACTGCTGCTGCCACTGATACTGCGTCTGCTACTGCGACTTCTATTCCTATTGCTACTAGGGGTGGGACAATGGCAATCACTTCTATTACGACAACTACTAGTGCAAAGACTGCCACTGCCACTACTACCGCCACCGCCATTACCATTGCTTTTTTCGATTACCGTTACCATAATGGATATAAATAAAGTTATCATTACCATTATCGTTATAATTACCGTTATGATTACCATTATCGTTACCATTACTACTGCCACTACACTCAACATTACTATTACTACTACTCATACATTTATTAATGGTATTGATACATAATACAAAATATAATACATTTTTTATAACGATATTTTGTTCCACTTGTTGAACATTTATTTTAATGCTCAATATAAGAATTTGGCATAATACATTATTTGATAGAATATAAGAGTTAGACCATTAAGAATGTTCAATATGGAGTTTGAAAAATGCATTTCTCTTCATTGAAACAACATTTAATGAAATGTTTCATATAACCTTGGGAAAACGGTACCTTGTGTATTCATATGTCTATGAAATAAACATGATCGATGACGTAATATTAAAGGCCAGATATTCATATGGGCCAGATATTCATTCAAAAGCCTCACGGTTCAATTTATGTAATCCATAGTGCAGCTTTTACGTGAAATATGGATGATTCCCGCTACGACGTTTCGAAAATAAAAGTACTGTTAAAGTCATTTATTACAGGCGTAATTCCTCCACAATAAATAAACAAATAAATAAAGAATCCATCACTTAACAATTCTCTCTCGTATTTCTCGAAAAGTGAACGGATCGCGAAACTAATGCCAATAGGGAAATGCGACTGTTCAGGCGCTTTGATGGTCGTTGATTTGCCGACTCACTCGGGAACAATTGCTGGTCGGCCTAGCACACCGAATATTCGTTTCCAAACACGAATTTTTCAACCGGCCATTGATCAAATACCCCGTACACCGAATATTTGCGGGAGAGCTGGCGTGTGTGCGGAGCCGGCGTCAGCCGAAGCAATGGTCGTCGCTCGCGGTTCTCCTCGCCCACATTCGGCCCCGCCCCCTTCCCTGCCCCGCCCCCGTCCCCGCCACGCCCCCGTCCCCACCACGACCCCCCGCCCCCACTTGCCCCGACCCCGCACTCTCTCCCTTCCCCGCCCCGCCCCCGCCCCTCCCCCGCCCCGCCCCTCCCCGCCCCTCCAAGCCCCTCCCCCGCCCCTCCCCCGCCCCTCCCCCGCCCCTCCCCCGCCCCTCCCCCGCCCCTCCCAGCCCCTCCCCAGCCCCTCCCCAGCCCCTCCCCAGCCCCTCCCCAGCCCTCCCCGCCCCTCCCCGCCCCCTCCCCGCCCCCTCCCCCGTCCCCCGCCCCGTCCGTGCCATTGCGCTCGGGCACATCCTTATCCGCGCCCACCCCCACGGGCGCACAACGCGTCCACGACGTGTCACTCGGTTGCGTCTTACCTCCTGGGCGTTTTTTTTGTTGCAACAGGGCTGCGAAAGAGCAAATTAATTTCGCTGCCAGCGCCTACGCTGTCTGCGACGTCGCTCCCTCCGCCTACGGCCCCATCTCCGCCCTCGCCTCCACGTCCGTCCCTTTTCCCGCTTTCCACACCCCCACTCCCCCACCGCCACGCCCTCGCCCCGACCCCTTCCGTCGCTGCCACGACTCCACCAGCGATCCTGTCCGCCCCGGGCCCTCCCGCCGCCGGCACTCTGCCCCTGCCTGCCTCGCCGCGCCAATATAACGCGTGAAATGTGAGCATCGTGCGAAGCGACGGCCGGGGGCGTGCGTAGCCGCGGCCGGGGGAGAGGGGGCGGGGCGGGTGGAGCCGTCTCGGACTTCGCAAGTTCCTCCGTTGTCGACAGTGCTGCCTCGTAAAAATGATGGATTTGGGCCGCGCGTAAAATTAGGTTTATTGTCGGGGCGAGGCGACACTATTCGTGAATTTGGGCACGAACGCAACGCAGACTTCATTTCGGGCGGCCGACGGTGGCGGAAGAGAGGGCGGGACGGGGCGGGCGTGGAGGCAGGGCGTTCGTGAAGGTAAGGCGAAAGAAGGGGCGGTGTTCGGGGAGGCTGAGCGAGTGAGGCGCGGGCGCTCAATGCAAGCTGCGGGGGAGGAGCGCACTGCGGGCGGAATGCTCGTGCAGGCGAAATGTTACGCTGGGAATCAGCGCTGGAGTAGGACTCGAGATGGCTCCTCCAGGACTCGACGTTCTTTCACCTGTTAACGAAGGGTCGAAGGAGGGTGACGTACTCAGCGAAACGTAGCAGATGGGAAAAAAAGGTGCTTTACTTCGGGAGTTCTGAGATCGTACAAACCTGTTCGGTTTAATAATATTTTGAACATTTTATTAACTGACTCTTCTGACTCTAGCACTCCGCCCACGGGTGTGGTTTCGACATTGTATTTGAAGCTCATTGCTATGACGAAAAATAAGTAGTACGTATACTTTGTTGTTTTGCTTATTTCATTTATTTTTTAACGTGTTTCAGGTCTTTTATTCATATTCATTATCATTATTCATTATATTATTCATATTCATGTATCATTATTATTCATATTTTGAAATAAATATTATGTAATAGTTAAAGATTAAAATACGAATATTTACTCCTAAGAATAATCTTACAGGGCAATACAATTATTCGTCATATTCTCTCGGATCATTAACATTACAATTATCTTCTCTTTAACCTACATACCCCTTTCCTCAATATGATTAACTGGAAATATAGCCTCCTATATTATTTCAGTTGTATGTCAGTTGTACCTTTTGCGACTATAACACGCAACCAGTATTTATAAATGAGGTATCTAAGAAAGAGAATTCCACGGAGACGTGACGAATTGCACTTTGACGTTAAAAATATGAATGGTTTGTTTAAAAATGCATGTAAATATTCATGTCAAATGCAACCCGCAACACTCGATAACATTTCTTTTTAATCTATTTCGTTAAATAATTCCTAAACGAAGCGTTCTAGGACATAAAAACAAAAGGTTTGAAGCCCAAAGCCTCGAAGGAACGTTCTTCATTCCGTAATCTACAGTATAAGATCTTCTTGAAAATTCTACATTTTTGGTGCTCCGGCGCTTCTCAATATTAACTAACCTGATCAGACATGCATAACAATGCAGAACAATGTGAAATTAAATTAATTAGTGATATAATACGAGATTGAATAACATGGATGCTCCTCTCTGCTCGGTAATAAAGTTAAATACGAATAGTTTTATTGACAAGGGTGTATGTTATATGTATAACAAGTGACGGGAAATAAGAGGGTCTTGAAAAAAAAAGATACATTACAACATTACAGGCTTCATATGGAAATGGAGAAATAGGAAATGTGGTGGGTACACGCGAGAGTTCTCGGCGAGGGTGAGTACTTCTTACTTCCGAACTCAGGTGTGGCCGGCACCTCCGCTCACCTGAGAACCTTCGTGAGTACTCGTCTGTGTCCGTCGCCGCTCGGAGTCAGATGAAGTAAAAGGGGGCCGTCGTGACCCCCACCACCGCGTCTTCTCACTCCCCTTCTCGCCACGCCACCCGCCCCCTGCGCCGCGCCGTGGGAACTCCTGCACTGCCTTACGATGGCCTCACCCGCGCGTGAAGCTTTGGAATTGCCCCTTCACCGCCAATGTCCTGGATGATGATGTCGGTCTCTGGGTCCTCCGGAATGATGAAGTCTTAATCAATGTTCTCACGACCACACTCTTACAATTGTAAATAGCGGCAGCACTCAGCAAGCCACAAGGTCGTTTCCCGTTTTTTTCCAAAGACTCGTCATCGCCGCATACTGAGCAATGCCGATATGTCCAGTCTCATTTCAGTCTCATCAGTCCAGTTTACCCGCAGCAATTTTCAAAGCTTTTCCTCTAAGTGTTCCAAGTTTTAGAAATAAGTTAGAACAATATGATAGTAATATACATTAAATGAGTAAGAGCTGTGAAGTGCTGTAAAGTGCTGGTCAGTGTAATTCAAAGCAAAAACAGTGTAGTGTAGTGTAGTGTTGTGCAGTGCAGTGCAGTGCAGTGTAGTGCAGTTAATTGTAGTGAACGCGATCAATGAATTAAAAAAAAAAATAGCCAATATTTATGTAGTTTGTATTCAATTTTAGCATCACCGACATATAATTATTATATATCATGACAGAGTTGAAATATTTCTTATAATACTTAATATTAATGATAGTATGATTATTGCATGTTCGGCTTGTATTGTACTCCTGTATTATTATTGTTATTATAAGTAATATTGTTATTATTATTGTAATTATTGTTATTTGACTGCCACCGGGTCATACCCAATTGCAGTTCAAATAAATGTATGTATGTATGAACTACATTAATATGTGTAAAAAATTTAACAGATAATATACCCAGCTGTCACCAATCTTTAATTCGCGTGGTAGACGCCTCGTAATAACTTCGCGCGGCCACGCCGGCAACTTTAATGTAACCACGCTTTCAATCGTCTACTTATTCTTTCCGCGGGAACACGTGATTGCACCAATTTCACCAAAGGATTTCCATATTTTATTATCATTTGACACTTAACAAAATCTAGTCCGTCGTAACAACTGCCATTGCGCCAACCGTCCAACTATTCTGGCAGTTTTACTAATGAATATTCACTGCCCTTTACCACGCAACCGAGAGACTCGTCTTGCCGCATGCTGCCTTCTCCACCAGTACAATTCGTTAGTGTCTCGCGACCTCCGTTGACGATCTGTTTGCGCGCTGACTGGCCGTGTGGTCATCGCCGAATTCTCCCCGTTTTTCGTGGCAATAGTAACCGAAATTTCAAGAAAGAGGTGCCTCTCTCTTTCTCTCTCCTTCTCTTTTTGTGTCTTTCTCTCTGTTTCTCTCTCCTCTTTTTCTGTCTTACTCTCTGTTTCTCTCTCCTTCTGTCTTTCTGCCTTTTTCTCTTTTTCTCTATTTTTCTCTCATTCTTTCTTTCTCTGCAAAACTTCCACAATACTTTCTTTTCTTGTGAAGAAAGGCAAACAGATTACAAGTAAGGCGAAGGAATTCAAATTGGTATGTTTCTTTTAGGCTTCGTGTGACAAATCTACTGTGCAAAATCCTGTCTACTTATGGGTTCGCAGTTTGTATTTCTAGATATTTTACCGTAGGAAATATTTCTTTTGAAACACCAGAAGAAACTCCCATTGAGCAATTTGTTGAGCCGTGTCTGTACTTTCGACTCGTCCTTCACGTTCCGGAGAGATGTTCTGTATCTCGCAACTAAATAGACACGGGACGAAAATCTCCTTAGACGCTGAGGAGGCCCCGCTACGCTATTCACGTAGGCGAGCGGGAGGCAGTGCGGGCATGGGGGTGGGGCGGTGGGCGCGCGCTAATGAGCCGGGGCGCTCAGGTGAACGCGGCGCGACTGCGTCGCTGCCCTCTCCTCGCCTCCGCCCCCCTCCCACCCCCCACCCGGCGCCGCCAACGCCCTCCAGAGGCCGCAGCCACCGCGGCGCCATGCAAATGCGCGCGCTAAACGACCCGGCCAATTTTCCCCGCTTAGGCGGCGGGCGCACGCGACGCGAGGCGACGCGGGGCGACGGGACGCGACGCGGCGCGCGGCGACACGGCCTTTGACGCAACGCGACGCGACGCCAGGCGCCTCGGCATGGCCGCGCGCGTTTTTTGTTTTTTTTTTGCGCTCTCCGCGCGATTCTCGCACTTGGACCGCGCCTGCCCGCTCTCACGTGCCACGTCTTCGAGCGGCGTCACACGGCTTGTCCTTTTTTTTATGCCTTCTCCTTTTTAATTTTTTTATTACGCCTCCATCCGCGCTGCCAACTTCAATGCTTGACGTAAGACCTCCAAAAAAACAAGAAGCTTTCTTGTCCCGTAAAGACGTCATCGTCCAGGGACACGAATTTGCAGCAGTTTTGCAAGTGCCTCACATTGGATTCCCGGAACGTTTTCCAACCACAGCATAGACTAAAGAGGTATAATTCTTTACTCTATGACCACAGTTTTGCACTGTATACCGTACGATGGAAGTAAACGTATTGCTATCATCTCACGAACATCACTATTCAGGTGTATTATTGCTGTTGCAAGGTTGCTTAAGACTGGAGTATCTGATTAGGAAATGCATGCCATTTTTACCCCCAACCGGGATAGCTATTAGTCTATCTGTCAGTATACTATGTACGAATGTATGGCTTCCTTCGAGTTAAACGAAGGCAAAATGTAATAAAGATTTGACCTTTTTTTTTCAGAGAAATTTGAAAATGTTACGACTTCGTGTAAAGTACCCCCAGAAATCAAAACCGTTTCAAACTCGCAAAGCTTTATTAGATCAATTGAGAGATATCAATTTTGTAAAAATTAAAGGGAATGGTTTAGACGCTAGAGTTCACCACAGTCCGACAGACAGTCGATTTTGGGGTAAAAAGAACCCACAAAATATGGATTGACTACAGGACGTATTAGAGGAAGTAAATTTCTGCATATTTATCAAGAAGACTTACCACAGATTTATTTACTTTTGTCACCGGCATCCTATAATAAATTTTTTGTCGAAAAATCTTCGATTTCTCCCATTCAATTAAACTACTTCATCTTCATTTCTGATGTAGTTGTGCGTGAGTGTACAATTCAAATAATTAAAACATGTACAATTTTACAATAACGAGTAATTACCGCATAATTCCTGCTTGAAGAAAATGCGATTTATTTAAAACACTTAAAAAATGTCCCAAATTATCTCTTTAAACTGTTTTTGCGCATGGAGCAAAAGAAGCTTAAAATGGCGCTCATCTCATTTACGTCGAACTTTCTAAATTTTCGAAAATTTCCTAAGTAAGAAATAACGGAAAATACCATTAGCTTTTTCAGCGTTGCCAAAAGTGAGTACGTCGGAGCAACTGCGTTTCCTAGCAGTAAAGCGCATGTTGATTTAATGCCATGCACCTGAATTTGAATCTCGATGTAGAGGAAAACATTTTATTTATTGGAAAAACTTTTGCAGGTTAATACCGTAGTATAATGTTCCGTAGACGTTATGAAGAGTGCGTGAACATATATGCTGTTGTAGATCCACTAGTTTGTGCATTTATATTGTGCACGGGAATTATAATTTAATTAGGTGCCTGGCTTAATGTATGAACGAATTGAATGTGTAATGTGTAATGTATAATGAGGTGGTACTGTACATTTGCCAAACACTAAAGTAGTTCAGTAGGAATATGTGAACGTGATGTTGGTCGCGGAAGCTTTCGTGGAATATTCACGCTAAGAATATAATTAGAAAAAGTAATATTTATTCACTTTCAATGCACCAACATCTTTGAAAGAGAGACATACACTTTACATAAATAGAATATGTTTTTTAATTTTTTTTACAGATCATACATAGCTTAGTACATATAACACTTTACATATGTATTGATAGCTTACATTATTCTTCTTTCCTAGGGCTTTTATCCAGCCGAGAGCCAGTTGCCCTTTACGTCCCGAAGAGACGCATATTCGACCATACACTAGACAAACACTCTTGCGGGCTCCTCTGATCTGGGGCCAGCAGAACGCGAGGCCCTCCGCGACAACACACACACAAAGTTAAGGGCCAAACAGCCATGCCCTAGGCGTGACTCGAACCCGCGACCCTTCGGACCGAAGCGCTGAGTCGGTACACGCTCTTAGCCACCTCGGCCATCCAGGTCGGCTTGGCTTACATTCTAAATTACCTAAATTAAACTAAAAACTAATTCGGGTGAGGAAATCTTTTCCAGACACCTCTAAAAACAATATTTCGGCAAGTTTGGTTAGGAATGCCTGGTATGGATAACTATTTTTTAATCTGCTTCTATGAGGAGTTTTCCGGAGTCTGAAGTTGTCTAGATGTGGAATTTGAGGTATGGAGTGATAGAACTGGGTTGAGAGATATGTCATATGGTGTTGTATGGAGTCAATTTGAAATTCTTTGTGGAGCTGTGAGTTTGAGACAAACCAAGGAGCATTTGTGATAGTTCTAAGAAACGGGTTTTGGACTATTTGGAGCTTTTTTAGGTTTGTTATTGCAGCGGAGATCCAAACTGACAGGCGTAAAGGAGGAGTGGTCTAATGATACTTTTATAGATGGATATGGCGGTTGGGAGTGGGAGGTGTGAAGATCGATTAATGATGGAATTTAGTTGGTGTATCTTATTTTTTGCTTGCTGTATTTTACTATTGATGTGTTGGTTCCCGTTCAAAGGACCATGTAACGCCAATACTCTGGAGACTAGCAGACTAGTAGAGAATGCTTGCACAAAGGGGCGAAGATTACACCGGTAGTAGGCCATCATTAGGTGCACTTGAGCGCGAACAGAAGTTCTGCCCACGCACAAGACACAATTTCGCTCACGAACACGGCGATTAGCGCGCGGCAGATCTACGGTTGATGCGACGCAAATCGGGCACAATTTGTAACTTGTTCTAGAAGTTACGAGATTAATCACAGTTCACGTACTTGGCGGTTACCGCACAAATGAAGTACGCTTTAAACAACATGCACATTAGTGCTAATGCCGAACTGCCTGAGATAGGACTTAACCTGCAGAAAGCACCAAAAATTTTAAGTCGCACGCACGTCCACCCACGACGGAGAAACGTTCCAGTCTGATTTAACTAAACTGTTGCTACGGTGCAAATGTGTTCGGGAAAATTGGAGAGTCCTTTGTCCAATTAGATTAACAAATTCAAAAGTTTCTAGAACATACGATTTGTTTGAGTGGTTAATTCGATCGTGTGTTATATTGTAGGTAACCTCCTGTCTCGGTTGACACTTACGTTGTATGTCGAGGTAAAAGGACCAAATCGCCCATCAATTAAACACAGAAATTTAATAAAATCAAAAAATTAATTTAATTGACCGGGTCAATTTTATTACGGGGCAACTTCTAATCGCATCAATGTAAGGAAAAATCTAGGAAAAATTGAGAAAAAGAAGACTCCCGTAAATCATATTATACACAAGATAAGTCAAAGCAAATCTAGTGATAACAAACACAATTATTTAACAGTAAGTGCAAAACCCCTTTTACAGAAATTTGTTTAAGTTTTACAAAAATAATCAGGTCAAATGCCTGTTGAGAAAGTTATTCAGAATTATTGAAAAGACTGTGGTCAGAGCAGCTTTACCATTCTAGGAGCTGAAAAAATGACAAGTCATTTCTAACAATACAAACTTGAAAGAGTTCTTATCCTAAGAAAACGCCTAATGAAATCAAAGTTGAATTAGTACCAATCAGTCATACATAATAATTAAAGTGCCAGAATAGCTCTCAAATAATCATGGATTTCGTTCTTTACCTATAATTTTACTGGAAATAACTAGTTTCAAAGTTAATATTAAGTTCCTCATTCACCTTGCTAGTAATAAGTGGGCCAATACGCTATTCCAAAATAATTCAGCTCTTAAATAATGTACGCGGGTCCATAACCTTTGCTCCTCAAAAATGACGACCATATGTCGTAAATGTAGCAAGGTCGAGCAAACACACCAATCCAGCGATTTGCTAGGGGACCGAAGACGCGTTTAAGAGACCACTGAAAACAGCCAGTACGGGCCTCACGACCTTTTATAATTACAATAATAATAATAATAATAATAATAATAATAATAATAATAATAATAATAATTATAATAATAATAATAATAATAATAATAATAATAATAATAATAATGACTTTATTTATGTGACGAGACTTGGGCCAGCAGGCCAGCTCTTTCGCCTAACCACGAAACGGCAGGTTTTATACGACAGCGATCCATCTACCATGGCAAGAAAAGACTGGAACTACAAAAATCTGCAACGATTTTCACAAGAATCATTAGAAAACGTGCATGAAAAAATATATGGCAAAGTTGCAACTTACGGCAGATGCCCAAGAAAATGGAGCTGCAAAAAATATGAAGATTAGAGTTGATGAATAAACAAGAAGTTAACAAAATGAACATTCAATAATCTTAAAAAATCAATTAACCATGAGCAAATTCATGTACAAAACCTGCTTCAACCTCCGGAGCGTTAAAATTTAAAGTTAAATTTAAGTAATTTTACACTATTTACACTATTTACACCGTTGGCACAAATCTTACATGTAAAGTATTGTTTCTGTACAAAATTAAAAATCAGAAATCACTTGTATGAATAAATAAAAATATCAAAGAATTGTACCGCTTCAAAAACATAAAAATAACTTTTATATAAAAGAAAGCTATGTAAAATACGGCAGAAAATGCCGGTCAGCGCTCCTGGTCAGTTGAAAAATTTAGACAAAAGTAAGTAACAAAGAAGAATATTACGATGTAAGTGGCAAGATCGTCACTCGAGCTCCAAAATCTATGACACAAAAACCTGAAAGGCCGAGGTGACCAGAGGCGACTAGCAAAGTAGCTAGTGCGTTCCTAGTTCGTTACTTTTCCATATAAAATATCCCTAGGCGGGATTATTTCGTCTTAGCGCTGGGCGGCGAGCGGTAACAAAATAAATTAACATTAGAAAAAGTGTCGCTCGTGGCGAATTACGATTAAAGGTAGATTACTTTGTTTCCTTAACTAGGTATAGATATAGGAATAGACTATAGCTGATAACAAAGTGCTATCTTGCAGCAACTTACAATTCCTTATCATAGTTTACAAGGAGTTTACAGTGTATTTTTTACCAAGAAGGTGTTACATGTTATTACATTTATCAATACAATATACAGGATACAAAACAGAATGAATGGTTTTATAAAAAGAATTACCTTAAAAATGAAGAGATGTTACTAATGAAGATATGTCATTAATTTAATTAATTATCGAAGAAAGAGTTGTAATAAATAAACATTAAATTAATGATACTAATTATTCATTTAATTAAAACCTTGTCATGATTGACTTATATCTTAGATATAACATCGTGACGCGGCCGACTGGTAGCGGTAGCTCATTGCATCAACTGATGTCTCTGCAGCGCCTCTAACTGGGAGGTCCTAGGTTCGAGTCCTGATGGCGGCAGGATTTTCGACACTAGCTGTTCAGCCAGGTCGAATTCAGCTGCTGTCTGGAGGAGAATTCTAGCGGTCGGCTGCCCTGATCGGTAGATTTCCGTGGTTTCTCCGATCAACACCAGGCGAATGCCGGAGCAGTACCCTAACAAACGGGCCACAGACCGCGCGCGATCTGTCCTTCCTCTTCCTTGTCCTATCCTCACCCCTTACATACACACACTAACATGCACTACACCACCACATATTCCAGGAGACCGGTCGGGAGCTTAGAGCTTGTCCCGACTGGGGCGGTGCCCCGTTGGTGGGAGAGTCCTGGTCAGGGGGAAGCCCCACTAGCCGACGGTATGTCGGCGCCGGATCTCGCCATTCAGCGGGGGAAGATCACCGCCATCTCCTGAGAAAAAACATCCACTACACTAACGGGACTAATGACCAAAGTAGTTGACGCGCCCGGAAATACGAAAAAATCAATCAATCAATGACGCGGCCGATAGGTGGCAAAGACGCGGTTACCCAGAATCGGTACACTTTAGGGGTCACGCGGTCTGACGCTACTTCTGTCTCTGTTCAGATCACGGTCCTACTAGGCGATCCTTTTGCGAAGTGAACGTCGATTATGTTGCCGGGCTCCGTGGAGTACAGAGAATATGTTATAGCACATTCTACCAAATAATCGCAATTGGAAGCTTCAACTCCAGATAAAGGAGGCAATGACGATTACGTACAATGGCTGAGATTAACTGAAATAACTTAAATTACAAAAAAATACAACGTAGTAACATCTCAACTTTCCGTAAGCACGTGGGAGACGAAGGTGGCCTTATGGTTAGTTGAGAAAACTAAAGTGGGCTTGTTTTCGTGATATTTTCCATTTTTTTATTTCTATTTCTTTGCAAAGGCGTTTCTATTCTAATATATTCAGAATATTAGATTAGAATTTCTGACGAGATCGTGGAGTTCGAGATCAGACGAACGGAAGGGCTGGAGGAAGGACGTAAGCACGGTACACGCCAGTTCCTTCCTCAGATAAAAGAACAAGTAAGATCGTTACCAATTCGAACTACATGTTCTGTTTACAAGTTCAGTGTAGAAGTTTGTCGTGAAAGAGAGAGGACACTCTTGCTAATCTTTAAACATGATTCTTTGTTTCATTTAAAGTGCAATTGTGAACAGTGCCTTGAACGAAGTTCTATAGAATAAACTTTTCTTCGTAAGAAGCGTATTAAATGAGCATCTTTGAAAATTTCAATTCACTTAGAGAAGGTAAGATTAGATTTGTATGCGTAACTCAGAGAGGTTTATTTATTTATTTTTTTATTTATTTTACGTCAAAAAAAAACAGTTAAAAACTGCGTATGACGTGCTATGGGGAAAAGTGAAAAGGGAAAAGTGAAAGGTTATGTGGACTAAATACTTTCTAAGAGAATTTGTCATATGTATATGTAGATTTTATAACTATTCTTTCCTTTTTGTGAATAGCAATAAACATAATATTTTTGACAAACTTATAGTGTAAATTGTAAGAATGTTTAAAGGTTATTTAGAAAATTGATTATGTTCACTAATAGAATTAATAACTGAAACAAATTGTGAATTCATAATGGTAAAAAAAGTTAAGAAAGAAAACTATCTTTCTGTTGGCTATCATTTTGTGACAAAATGGGAACGAATTCATACAACAATTAGCCCCATTCCCACATGAACGTCTGTGAAAATTGCATTGCAATAACTTCAACTGTTCAAAAATTGCAGGAGGTGCTAAAATTACATGATTCATCCTGTACATATTGTCGGTCATAGTTTCGTATAGCGAGAAGGAAAAGAGAACTAATTGCCCCTGTTTTAGTGATCCTCCAAATGAAGGAGAGTACCATGTTGCTTCCGGACAGCAAATGTTGCTTTATACATCCAACGACGCATACAATTTGTGGTGTGTGGTTACGGTAGTAATTACTATTTGTATTAATTATATTAACAAAAACGAGACCTAATTGCCTCAGTTTCAATACAGTCTCGCTGATATACATTAGGTAGTGAAGGAGGCAGAACTCATCAATAAATTTTTAAACGAGTGAACATTTCAAGGATCTAAGTTTAATTTCCATAGGTCTTCACAATATATTTTATTGTGAACGTTTATGATAATAATAATAATAATAATAATAATAATAATAATAATAATAATAATAATAATAATAATAATAATAATAATAAAAGCAATACCAAAATATGCTAATGAAAAAAGAAGAAAGAAGCAGAAAAAAATGATGAAGTGCACAGATTTGAAAACAAAAATGCAAAGAATGTGGAACAAAAAAAACCTCAAATAGTGTCAATAGTAATAGGAGCTCTAGGAACTGACACAATCCAACTGGATCAAGATTGAAACAAATTACCTGGAAAAACATCATTAACAGAAACTCAGAAGGTAGCCTTGTTGAGCAAAGCCCGTATTCCCAGGAAGGCACTATATAAAGAAATGTGAAGTGGCCCCAAGAATGTGGTACATTTTCGGCTGAAAAAGAGACCAACATTGTCAGCTGTGATGGAATTATTTTGATAATAATAATAATAATAATAATAATAATAATAATAATAATATTATAACAACAACAACAAAATGAATAAAGCTGGGAAAGATATTGCCCATCTGACACAGTATTTCGCCAAGGGTGGAGGTATCTCCAAAAAAGTGAAAAGCGGAATCAAATTGATAGCTAGGAACTTGAAAATCAGAAAAATCTCCAAAATCTGAATCAAAAACTGGAAGAAGAGTATAAGAGACTCAAACAAAGAATTGCAGCTTTAATAAACCTAGATCTTTGTAACTACTGTAATTTCGCATTATGCAGATAAGCGCCAGACACCTAACATCAGAGTGGAAATCCACTCTGATGTTAGGGTAGTTGGTGCTCCAATGAACAGGGAAGGTCTCTGTGCCCCTCGCAGCATGAACGGAGATGACCTTCGTTAATGGCGAATGTTAGCGAGGTCATGGGGGACCTTTGAAAGATGCGACGTGGGTGCGCGATATCGCCTCTTCGACGTGTCATTACCAACTTCCCTCCTAAGCAGTCATATGTTCTATGCGATACTCGCGTTAAAAACTAGCACGCAGGAAGCATTGATTGCATAAACGCCTTGCCGTTTTGTTTTTCGCCAGTTTTCGTCGACAGGCGCATTTTAACACGATGCAATAGCGTTTTAGCCGTTTTAGAGGCGAGACTGCGGGAAAAAGTATTTGAGAATGCTGAATTGTTAGCTTCGGCATTTTCTTATCAAAAAATATACAAGAAAATGAATTATATAAAAAATTGTATAGAAATCGAAATATTCAGATATATGGATAAATATGTTCTTAGGAGTAAAATATGTGAATACATGTTCTTTCGGGTAAAATATGTAACTATATATGCTAAACAGTTAACGTTTTTAGGCACTATCCGAAATGAAACGTGAATAAATCGTTGATTTGACTTGACTGAGTTAACTTAGAAAAATAAGTGATTACTTAATTATCCGGGCGCTCATTGCTAATGAGATAGTCAGAATTGAAGATAACAAAAATGAATTTGAAATATCCTGAAATTTAGTCATATGAAGCAAAAACGTGGTTCATTGCAAACAATATAAGTGTCTGCGAAGTAAGGAGAGAGAGAAGGGAGGAGGTAGACGACGGTCAACTAGGCTGGGGTTCAGGTGTCATGTGTTTACCGTCATTCGAATTTAGTGTACAAGCTCATGAAAAATTATCAATGTTTTTCTGTAATGAAACATTCCTGATTCAATAAAATTTTGACAATTGTTCAGTTATTTTTTTCATTATTTTCTGTTTCTCGTATTTGTATGAATAAGTTTATTTTACATGTAAATTTTTAAATGTTATGTACACAAATGACAGAACAAATAACTGTATTAAGCATAGAAAAACCGACTGTGATACATTATTTTGCATCAACAGTGTATACACCTTGTCTTGGCGCTTAGCTGCTTGATACATAACAAAATATTAAACCATTACCTGCCAAACTAAAACTCATGAACAAAGTAAGCACCCTCTCGCGACGCTTAACGGATTGTTGCAAAACTCTAAAGACAACATTCTCGTTCCGTCTAAGTACAATATGGAAATATTGACCGTTAATATTAATTTACAGTATTTTTACTCATGCGGTACGAATCAGCATATACAATATTGTCATGTAAGAGATTATCAAGTTAGAAATAATTAAATTACAGTTTTTAGATATGAAAATGTAAAAAAAATCTTTGAACACGATTATCTCAAAACTTATATAATGCCATGTAGCCGGTTGGTGCATAACAGCGTCCAATTGAGATCCGGCGAGGTATGTTTCAGGGTGATAGTTTGAGTCCACTGAGCTTCTGCATTTCCCTTATTCCCCTAAGAAGAATGATTAGAGAGTCTCGATATGGATACTGGTTAAAACGAAATCCTGATATTCGCATATCAGAACAGTTTTATACGGACAACCTGAAACTCTATGCAAGTAATCTAGGATTCTGATATCTACATTTTCTTGAAAATGAACTTCCAGCAAATTTGGAGGATATTCCTTTGGCTACAAGAATGCGTATGTTCTTCCAGCATGACGGGGCTCCTGCATATTCAAGTCGTCTGGTGACAAAACATTCGGTAACGTCGTACACTAACTCTCTCATCCTTTTATGAGAGACGGTTCCGCCTGACGACCATGACAACAGATTACCATGGTGCTATATCAACATGTGAAGGTTGTTATTAAAGAATCATCATCTGTTTTCCACAAACGATACGCGGATGACATATGCTCTGTACAAATCCTATGCTATCCTTGTATATTATGTACATATTAAATGTACACATATGAGAATCTTGTCGTCTTCATTCGTCACAACACTACAATCCGAATCTAGTGAACAAATGAGCCGATTTGATCGTTCGGATTATGCGTAGTGCAGCCCTCATCAAAGAACGCCAAGACGACCTCCGAAGAGCTATACGTGGTGTTGTATTGAGAAAAGTAAAAAATGCATTGAAGTTCGTGATGGAATTTTTGAAAATCAACTCTGAACGTCGTTTGCTTTTGCTTTAAATTTGTTAGGATTAAATACCAACAGCTGTATCTCTGTATGAAATGAAAAATGTTATATGGAAGTTTTTATTACAATTTGTCTATGCTACCACCTCCTAAAATATATACCATTTCTCCCGAAGCGCCCTCTAAACGCACGTGTGCGGCGTCCGCACTCTAGTCGTCGCTCGACAATGTCGCCCAATCGCCGCGTCGATGCTCCCGCCAACGTCCACGTTGTCTCTGTATTGAGCCTTTCTCTCTTGCCACTTGTTAGTATTCGATTTCCCTCTCTCCTGTCAACTCGCTGCACATTTGTCCTAATATCCAACAATATCTGTACTGTATGAGTATATCAAACAATTCATCACTGATTAAGAAATAAATGAAGATCGAAACAACTTTACCTCTGATAAAAATCACCTTCAACCAGACTTCATAAAAACGTAAACCAATCACAGTGTTTGCAGGTGTTTTTACAGGAAAAGACCCAATAAGCAATACACTACCCATTAAACAAGAATATAATGACAGAGGGAATGTAGAAGCAAGTACCCTGTACAATTCCAGCGGTGTCTGGATTATGACCATACAAAGAACAATTGCAAATGTTCAATTAGTTGAGTTTTGCTTAGATAATCACTACTCGATAACTTTCCTTACACGTTTTGAGTTAATAAAATGCAGAAACGGCAATGACAGTCACCAGCCCGCCACACGACACTAGAAGCTGAAGCTACCCAAGATAATACAATGAAAAAAGCAAAAGAAGTGCCAACCCAAACCACCTCGAAACAACAAATCAAATATCTCATCCACACCTCCCCTGCAAACAAAATCCCAAATTATCTCCTATTCCCCATTCACAATTCCTCGATAACTTCGTCCATGTTAGTAGCCCCACATCTTAGGCCCATGCAAAAAATTCCTCCAACAATCTAAATCCAACCACACTTTCTTAAGAATGAAGCCACAATTATTCCATAATACATAATAAAACGCAATTTCTTCTCATATAATTATATCATAGCCACACTTAAATCCACTGCAATCACCTCCTTTCAAAATTCAGTATCCTCCTACACCAACAATGGTAATACATCCCCATAAAAACTTCGCTCTCGACAATTCGAATGCTAACTAGCAACAAATAATAAAACAACAAAAAACATGTTCTAAATTATCACCAAATTGATGTGATTTGCAACATACACCCATTTCATGGGAAAAAATAAAATTATTTCTCAAAATACTGAATTTTCAGAGCCGAAAGAAACATAAACAATGGAGGAGGTGTGATAATAGCCATCAATGCAGCTTTACAACATGACACAATAATACTCCCATATACTGATAATATAGAAACAATTGCCATTAACTTAGTAATTAATATTACATGGCCCATAATTGCAGTGTACAATCCACCAAACCATAAACATCTCATTAATATTGATAAACTATTTTGGGAGCCTCGAGCTAATTTAAATAAATCGAGGAATATCAATTTTCGAGAAAATTGGCTTTTGGCGCTAGCGTTGACCACAGAGGGACGAACAGACGTATAGACGGACGGACAGAAAGACGTTTTGCCGTCAATCGATTATTCGATATCAAGGAGCCACAAAAATGAATAAAGAATACACAGTGTGTTAGAGAAACAAATTAGCTGTATGTAGGAACAAGATTTATCCAATTCTAACTTCCACGCACTCACTTCGTACGATGGGAAAGAATTGCAATCCAGCAAAAGGGTAAATTTTCGGCAGAAAAAACTTTTATTGGCGGGTCTTGGTAACGAAAAAGTTGATAAATCTTGTTCCTATATGCAGATAATTACTTTTTCTAACACGTTTTTTAGCCAGAAACCATGTTTTGTTAGTATGTCTGTGGTCAACGTTAGCGCCTAAACCGTTCAGGACATTTTCTCCACAATTGATATTCCCCGAGCGATTCAAATTATTTCGAGGGCCTCAGAGTTTTAAACAGATATTTCAATTTTAGAAATAGTTTGTATTAAGCCTCAACATTTTCAAAATTTCTCCCAAAAATGACTCCAAATTTTTTCAATAAACTTTGTTCCCAAACAGTGTAAAGGACGTTTAACATAATAATTTAGGTCTTAGTTTCTTTAAAATCTGTGATTTTTCAAAAATTACAAATTTTTTCAAAAACGTTTTAATGTTTCGGGGATCTTTTTAGCGTGCTGAAATCAAATTCAAAGCCAGAAAATTCCTATCACGTACCATTTAGTTTTTATAAAAAATACTTTATTTTCCTTACAGCATAATTTTTATACGACCAAAGAGTAATTATGAACACAATAATACTTTACCATGTGTAATTATATGATGTCAGGATTTGAAAATCAACTATATTTAGCATGCTTTTAATGAGTTTATAGTAAACACTGAGAGAACCAGATGTTTCTTATCTGATACGGGATGCGATCGCCTCAGGAAGTTCGAGCGAAATAACGTGCAACCTTGCCATATGTTTATTGCCACTTCTTGGTGACAGTCACATTCTTATGTTACTTTCGTGAAAACTTCCATCTTAGTTTCTCTCACATTACATTAGTGAGTGTCATCTGAGGAAGGTCATTTTCAAGCTGTATTGTGCAGTAGTATGTTGTGAATTTGTGATTCAATACGAAAGTATATTTACCATGTCCCATCGCTCATGTATAAATATTCTAGACCGCATGTGTTCCGTATGCGAAAAATACGCATTGCCTAAGCAGAGGCGTGATATTACAGATTTTGTAAAATAAATTATATCTGGCCTATTTTAGAATCGATTTTAGAGACCAATGTAAACCTTGGGCACCTCACAAAGATTGTAGTTTGTATTGAAGATCTTTGTCATTGAGTAAACGACAGTCGCTATAAATTTGGAATACCTATAGTTTGGAGAAAGAGCAGTCAATAGTAGAATTCTATAAATTAAAAAAGCAAATAGAGTATCCAGTTGTTTGGTCAGCCATTTTACGTGTCCCCCATTGGGCGGTTGTATTAATCTTTGTGTGACCAGAAAATCTTGAACAGTTTTAATCCGAATCTGATGAAATGATGGAAAATTGAAACGCGGGACAGGAACAACCTACCACGATTGTTGCTGCAGAACGTGGGTGTTTTAAGCAGAGTGATTTAAATGACTTGAGCAATCTTGCTCTTTTTAAAGAGTTAGCTGAGTTGTTGGGTTCTAAGTTCCAAGAAAAAATCTACTTTGTCCAAAAACATCAGTTTATTGGTTCAGACAATAATGTGAAAAAAAGACGCTAAAACTTAGACTTCCAAACTATGATCCCAGTGAAAGTTCATTTATGCTTCCAAGCGAAGTTTAAAGGGGGTTTTCCTTCATAATTGAAATGATTGTGGTTCAGTGCCTGTTGCCTATTCAGTCCTCAAAGAATCATAAACAAATTTGCAACTGATGAAATTGCGAGTGAACACCAGTAAACACAACTGGCTTGTTTGTGCCGATTTTAAAATTCTTACTGTTAACAATCTGGTTTTACGGTATTTTCATGCTCTCTTTCCTTATGGGATAGCAGGGCACGAGTCGATCAGCGGACTAAGAAAGACTGCCCACCTAGAGAAAGTTTAGAAGTCGTTTCTAAGAATGTTGTGCGCCAAAGCATTTCTGAGTCCTTCCAAATTTTTTTCTGCCTGCTCTCCACATTGAGCTTGGGTTAATGAAACAATGCGGAAAGGCTTTAAATAAGGAGGGATGTTTTAAGTACATATGTGAGAAATTCTCAATACTATCCGTAGCAAAATTAAAAGAAGATATGTTTAATGGACTTGATATAAGAAAATTGATGTCTGATGCACCATTTAAAAACAATATGGATGAAAAGGAGAAAGCAGAATGGATATCCTTCTGTGAAGTTGTTTCAAAATGTCTTGGTAACAAAAGATCCAAGTTAAGGAAACATTGAGACTACCATTCTTGAAGTATTTAAGGATCTTGATCGTAACATGAGTATGAAAGTTCATTTCCTGTTTTCTCATCTAGATTATTTTCCTGAAATTCTAGAATTTTTGAGCGAAGAAAAAGGGAAACTATTTCACAAAGATGTGATGAAGTTCAAAAGGAGGTACCAAGGACGCTGGAGCATCATTATGCTTGTAAATTATTGTTGGATGTTAAAGCTTGAAATAAGTACTTGAAGACAAACAACAGGAGGATTTTCTCTAGTAAACATCAACGGGAGTAAATCATTCCAATAGTGAAGTAAACAAGATAGAATAAACCAAAAACACTTCAGCGACATGTATTAACAACCATACACATTAATTTCAGCAAGTTTTGTACACTAAATATGTTTTTCTTTAAAATAAAAGAGTATTATGAAAACTATTGAGAAGTTCGCGTACTTACGTTAAATGATTTCGCAAGAAAACTTGACATGATGGAAGTAAGCGGATTGAAAATTCGGATTCAGATCAATGATATTATATAAAATCACATATTTTACTATAAGCAACACCCAAAAATTTTAAATTCGAAGGCTAGTGTAATGATTTTGGTAATCTTTACTGCCTTGGCCATTCATCCACCTCATTCAAGACACAAAAACTTTCTGGTGATGCTGGGGTTCATTTTCAAGAAATGTAGGGTCCTCTAAGACGATGCGGTAACACAACTGGCCCAATAAAATCATTGTCTTTCGAACCACACCACACATTTACAGAGAAGCGTTCTTGAAATTCTGTCCACTGTGGCATGCGAGTTTTCTTCAGACCACAGATGGAAATTACGAGTGTTATTGATGCCGTCACAAGTGAATGTATCTTAATTAGTGAAGATTAAAAATGGAATTACTTGGCGATTTTCAAATATCCAACGACAAAATTCCAATCTTCTATCTTCGTCTCCTGCTCGAAGGTGTTGAATGGCCTGTAAGTGATACGAATGCAACCCTTTTCTTACGTCATATCCTCCATTCAGCTAGGACTTCGGAATACTCCTTGTTATACGTGACATGACAGCTTCTGGATTTATATCGCGCCAAGACACGCTGATGTGACATCATTTCACCAAACCTCGAGAACCCGATTTTGTAATTTAGGAGTCTTTTTTACTTCCTCGTCCTTTTTAAATGTACAGCTTTTTTAAATTCCCTAAAAGTAGCCGTTTTTTTTATTTTTTTACTTTTCTTCGTACGTACGAATTTTCTTGAATCGAATTTTTGTTTTGAATTGTTTTGCATGTAATGAGCTACAGATGGAAATACGTTGCAGAAGAGACGGCATTGATGCTGAGATGTGTTCACATGGAGCGAAATTGCGTTTCTATAATTTCACGTAACAATATTACTAATGCGAGGAAATACGTTTCAAGCGCCACTAGTTTTGTTTTGAACATTGGAGGTATCTAGATTTTTACTGAATATTTTGAGTTCTTGCTCAATATCAGTGTATACCCTTTTCCTAGAGCTCGGAAATGCTCTCCCAGCAGTCGAACGGTTGAACGTTGTCTGATTTAGTTTGTTCCGTACCACCCGCACCGTGGGTGTTATGTTGATTAGTGATGTTTGCCGGTGCCAGCTCCATCTCGTCTCCCCTTATAAATTAGGTTTGTAGACCTGGACTGTAAATGTCCTCAGTGGCTGGCAGCACCTCGCTGTTATTAAATGGGAGCAACATGGCACTCATGATGTCGTTTGTACGAGGGTCAGGCTGGGTGGCATTAGAACAAAGATTATGCCAGTTCACTACACTTATTTGCATTGAGACGCACTTCCCCAAAATTATTTTGAAGAACTGGTTATTAGTAGCAAGTGTGTTTAACTTCAGTATATAATACTACATAAAAGTTATACTATATAACATTATAAATTAGTATCGTTGCAATGCGACGCGCGAGGTCCAACTACTCTGTTGAGTGGAGTGGCACACCTGCGCCGCTGGCCGAATTCGTTTATTGCGCTCCGTGAAGTCACAAGGGTTAAGCGAATTTGAGACTCGCAGGTTCCTGGTTGAGTGACTGGCTAGGAACCCCGGAATCTAACGGCGTTGAGCCCCTGGCCGAAGGGTAAAAGGCACTGACTGACTGCGACGTGACGAGACTTGACTAATATAGTAATTACTTAGTAACGGAGGATTACTTCAGGGAATGCGCTCAACGCCCAACAAGAGGTAAAGAGACGCGTTGCGACAACGATGCAATAAAAAATCAGTCTTATATCTATAGATCTGGCAGGGTGGCAGACCAGAGATCTGACTACCTCTCGCCTCCACTATCGGACGGTACTTGTCGAGTAGATCTTCTTGATAGGGTGCTTACGTGTGAGTGGGTAATTCTCTCGATGCCTGGCGCTACATGCTCTTCAGAGGAATAAGCAAAGAGACACCAAGATGCGTGTAATTGACAGCCGTCTTCAAATTATTAGCATTTGTTTAAAATTGTTCCTTACAGGATCTCTGCTCTCCCTCCGCCACTTTTAAATTATCTTTCTCCGCTTTCCTGTCTCATTCTCCGCGTTTCTCTCCTTTTTCACGATCTCATCCGCGAGTCTTTTCATTTGAGCTTCCCCTTCTATGGCCTTTGGTCCATCACTTTACTGAAACGTTGTGTCGAATGTATCTCGCACGGCTCGTTAAAACTGTATAAACCTCTAGGACTCTCCCTCTCTCAAGTCTACTCTGCTTTTGACGTTCCGAGTTTCCTAACGCACTCTAATTTTAATATATCCCTACATCGTACCGTACTTTCAAAATTAGTATTACACTACTGGACGGGGTGGCTTATAGCTCATGGTTCATAAAACGCGAAATGAATTTGAAACTTCGCCCAACGTCACACTGCTCGGTGTCTAAGCGTCGCCTTACGAAAGGGAAGGTATAGGAACGCTCCACGAACAAAGCCGGCAATTTATGGTGAAATAAAGAAAACAAGGTAGTTTTACTGGCAAAGTATGTATACTGGAAGTTGCCACGCGTGATTTATTATGTAGGTAAAGTGTATTAAATTGCATACAACCTTTTGCAATGCAAGGAGCGGTAGGATCCGCGAGCGTCCAGGAGCAGTCTGGCGACGTGTACCAGTAGCACGGCGGCACCGACCTGCTAGCAGCGCTTTAATCGTTTTCATGTCATGACGAAACACTTGCTTCCGTTCATTATCGTTTCATTCCGCCCTTTATGAAGCTTTTACGTGCAAGAGCTTTTCTTCATGTGTACTGGATCTGCAGATAGAGCGCCGCAGCACGCGATCGCTATAAATACTGCGCTATCGCCGCCGCCGATTGGCGATCGCGGGCCGGGAGGAGGCGGGGGCGGCCTCGCTTCTTTGCACGAGGCGCATGATTTGCGGCGTTCTTCACAGGAGAGAGGGAGAGAGAGAGAGAGTGGTTCAGAAAAAGGAAAGGGAGAGAGAAACACATAGAGCACAGGAAGAGGGGGAGCACTCAAACATGGTCAGAAAGAAGATTAGATTCAGTTTATTTGACTATGTCAACGTCTTACAAGTAAGGAAGGTATACGTGGTTAAAAATTGCCTTCAGACCTCTGGAAGTCAGCTACCTCGAGATATGATAGGACGTGTAGTCTGTTCTTGCGAAATCGTAAGCGAGTTCCCGCTAGTGAAGGGAAATGACCTGCTCCATGGTGACAAAACCTTCGATACACCCGACCCGAGGCACCCTGCTCCGCTTTATCAAGAGGAAATCTACCCTGATCCAAGCAAGTACACCGCCTGAACTGATGACTTTGAGGAAAGTGTGTACGGGGTCCGCGTAAAGCTGATGGCATGATAGTCACGTTGCATCATTCCGTTCATAATATCTAGCGCATTCCATACAAACTGCCACATGTTATACCTTATTCATACGTAATAGTGAGGCAAAATAATGCCAGTTAATATGGATAATCAATTCTTCGGTGAGGTAGCAAATAAACCTCAGACTCTTTCGTCTCTCAATATAATCGTGAATAATCATAAGACAGCGATTTTCTAACTTCTTTTTGCATAAATGGCATTTTCATGGATGACAGAACCTTCTTGCTGATCCGAAGGCCATTTTGAATCATTCTATCTAAAGAGACGGAGAAATAGAAATAAAAGAAATAGGGGCATTGTGACTTACTACGAGGAGCGACATCACGAACTCATACGACTAAAGGGGGGAATTAATCTCTATTTTACAGAGAGAAATGAGATGGGAGGTTGATTCAGAAAGAGAGAGAGAGAGAGAGAGAGAGAGAGAGAGAGAGAGAGAGAGAGGGGAAGGAAGGAAGGAGAAATATATCCTTGAAGCTTCAAAGAGTGTCTATCTCATGCGTAAGCCATCGAACGAATTTCTTTGAGTTGAATTTGCTCTCTATAAAATCTCACAATAAAATCCATGATACATTGGAAACACTAACTTAGGTTCTCGTTAAACATGTTTGACTGCAGTTCATGCCAGATATCTTTTGTAAATGAATTCAAATGTAATTCTGGCAGTTGCAGGTGTACGAGATACACTTAATTCGTAATACATAACATTATCATTATTATACTTCGAAATGCTTGCCGCTAATTTTTTCCATTGTTGTCAGTAATGCATTAAGTCTTCTTGAGAAAGATAAGTTTAACAATATTATATGAAATTAGAGGAGCAGAGACAAAATAATCCTTCTACCCTTGCAAATCTACATTTGAGTGATATTTTTTTTTTTATTTACACAATGAAAATTTACAATCTATTTCATTTCGAAATAATAAGTAAATATGATAAATCACAATAAAATACAATTATCAAAGAAACAATAATACTTGAGTGATATGTTGTAAAGAGATTGTAGATGACCACGACCACTATCAATGCATTACAATAGTCACGCTATAATTCCTTTCACGTGTGGCAGCAATCTGCCTTTTGCACGAGACAACAATAAATAAATGAATAAATGAGTAAATGAATGACTGCATCCCAAGTCACTCGCACGAATTCGATGAGTACAGGTTTAAAACAGAAGAATAAAAGCGAATGTTGTTGTATAGCACATATTTTCCTGCATCATATGTAACGAATAATAATACGATAATATTTTAAATAATATCCAACTAATTGTTTAGACAACTAATAAAACTCTCTCTTCAGCCAAAGAATCGCGGGAAAGTCGAATTTGGAATTTTGGAAGTTTTACAATTTTTGCAAATTCACAGGCTTTATTAAAAAATGAGTTGGCCCGTAGACTATAGTTTTACCTTTACGCATGTTTTCTACCATTAATCTTCATGCAGTCTAGTACATGACTGCTTTTACGTGTAGGCTACCTGGCAATGTACTCGACGTAAACTATTTAATATTTCGTATAAAATAACCCCAAAACACGTATGAGTTGCAATACTAGTGGCATATTAAATATTTTATTTTCGATTCAGTAATATAAATGAAAATATACCACTCTTGATGAATAAATGTCAACCTCTGTACCAGCCACAAGTACAATAGTCATTTCGAATATATGCAAGGACTAATGGAATCGTATATCTAATAAAATTCAAAATATCTGGTACAACTAAAGAACATTAGTGATACTAATGGAGAGACTAATGAATTACATAAAAAAGTCTCCAACGGTGGATCAATAAGAACTTTCAAAAGCTCCGCTCGTAAAGAACAGATAGCCATTACTAAGGTAAGCCCTGAACACCTGTGTCATATATTTGATATATTACATTTGTGCGTGATTGTGTGTACATGGATTAGTGTACATTCGATAGATGTTAAACCTCCTCTCAAATGTGATCACTGTAATGTTCCAATAGAGGCACATGCCCTTATTCACTGGCTATTATAAAAACACTGGCTATTATACAAATGCTAGTAAAATGTACCCATTAGAATACGGCTATGAAAGAATTCTAGACACTAAGGATTGTCAAAGGAAAATAAGTCATGTCGAAGAAATCAGCATCTATAAAGACATAATTTAGTAACAAGTGCAACAAATAGAAGTATGTCAGTTGTAAGAATGTGCATCTACTTGTATTAAATCATGTACAATTTAATTCCGATCTTCTCCCTTTTTTCTAATATTTGTAATTTTTGTATTATTATCTATCCTAATATTGTTATTGTATTCATTTTGCTTATGTAGTGTGCATTATGTCATGTACTGATGATTATTGAATAGTCGCTAATAACCTTATACTGAGCTCGTAACCTCTCCCCGTCCCATCAATCGTTTTGAAGCAAAACAAATGTTAACTTGAGATTAAAACTGATTATTCATAATGCTAATTCTCCGTTGGATGTGATGCAATCAATACGCGGTACTAATTGTTTTGAATAAATTCAGTAGAATTAATAATAAATATGGGCTTTGGGGGAGCATTGCTCTTGTGGATTCGCCCCGACCCCGTAAAAGAAGATAGAGCACCTTTGACTATGCAGTGCACACTGTGTAAGTGTAGTGTAGATGTAGACTATGGCACTTTACGCGTAGACGCTCTAATCGAGGAATAAATATTAAGAAAAAAATTTTACCCTATTTACACAGACCTTCAGGCTGACAGTGTTCCTCCAGCGTTTTTCCCGTCATTAATACGCCGAGTTTCCCAAATCGCCCGTAGATTTACTAAGAAATTATAAAAGGAATCTATAATTTTATGCCAAAGGAGTAGGACAGGTTGGAAAAACTGAACTTTTGCAATTTTTCAAATACCAGAAATTTTAGAAGGAAGTGGATTGTTTGTGGTATTTTCTTTATCAGAAATTGAAATACCTGGCGTAATTTTATCTTATTAATTTCTTGTCGCAAAAAGCTTTCTTACCCTATTAAGATCATTTTCATTGCTACAATGAAATTCCTAAATTATGTATTGTATCCTTCCCAAAAATAGCCACGTATTGTTGTAGATGCACTGGAAATTATTGAAAAGGGGCACAGAAATACCTTGAAGATCTATTCTGCGATGTAAGCATTTCGCAAATACAAAACATTGTGCTGTTAGACACGTCCCACGTTCTACTCAAAATGCATCCATATCTTCCATTTGAAAATCCTGGGGTCTCAGGTAGAGATGTGATGAAAAATGAGAGTAACCAGCAGACGAGAGCTGAGAGTAAATATCAATAATAATAATAATGATAATAATAATAACAATAATAATAATCTTTAACTAAGATCGGAATCGGAAACATTAAAAGGTGCCTCCTTCACCAGCAAGACGAAATTGGCCAAAACACAAAGCCACGCGAACAAGGCCTCCAAAATTCCTACAACAATTCACTCCAGACTAATACCCAGAATACGAAGATCTCAGACATTTTTAACAGCTTAACTGAACAAATCCGTGGCACAGAACCAGTCGGCCGACCATTCATTCCTGTCCTGAGAAACATTGAAAAGGCAAAGGAAACAATACAAAAGTTGAATACTATATTGGAGGAACATGTTAAAAACTTTGAGGACCTGACCTACACCTTGCTATCTATTGTGCAGCAGCTACTGTCATTCAGATGAATGGCCAAAAGACGTATTATCCAAATTATAGGGGGAACAGGCAGACAATAGATTACATGCCACCATGGAAAAAACATCTCGAGGGAGAAGTAAATGAACTCAGAGTCAAAGCTGACACTCTAAAAGAGTACCTTAACAATAATCGAATCAAAAGAGTAGTTAAGAAAACAACCATCCTAGAAACAAGGGGTAGGAATAAAATTGAATAGTACACAAAGTACCATGGATCTCGAATCTTTACTAGACACTTTCAGACAAAAGGCAAAAGCAAAGAGAAGTAGACTCCGCCGATACAATGAACTGACGAAAAGGAAGAAGGAAAATTCCGAATTTCACAGAAACCAAAGGAGCTTCTTCAGGCGTCTGGAGGAAAATAAGGACAACCAAAGTACAAACTTCACTACAGAAGAAACCACTAAATTTAAAGAATACTGGAGTACGTTATGGATCGATCCGAAGGGTTTCAACAAAATGCATCATGACTGCCAGAGGTAGAAGTGACAGCATCAAAAATTCCATCAATGAATGCTGCTGAGTTTACTTCCAACAATATCATAAGAGCCATCAGTAAAACCAGCAACTGGAAAACTCCTGGGTCCGACAAAATTCATAATTTCTGGCTGAAGTACTTTCCCGCTGTTCACAAGTCACTAGCTATATGTTACAACACAGCCCATGAAAATCCAACATCAATTCCTGATTTTCTTATGGAAGGAAATACCTATCTGCAAAGGAAAAAAAGTGATGTGTTGCAACCACAAAACCATCGACCTGCCCATCAACTGTTTACAAGCTCTTCACATCGCTAATTAGCAACAAGATATATGAGCACTGCGATAATTATTCCATCTTAGAAGAGGAGCAAAAGGGTTGCATCAAAAGATCGATGGGTGGTAAGCATCTGCTGACAATTGATGCAGTTACCTTGGAACAAGTTCACAAAAAACGACACAATCTGCATATGTATTATATAGATTATCAGAAGGCATTTGATTCTGTCCCGCACAGTTGGTTGCAAAAGGTTCTTGAGAAATATGGTATATGTCCAAAAATCAAACAGACACTTAGTGCAATGATGGCGAAATGGAGAACAAATGTATGGATGAGTTTGGAAAATATAGGAACGGTCCACTGGAATGTTCCAAGGAGATTCACTGACACCATTAAAGTTTTGTTTAGCAATGAATTCAATGTCCAAACTTCTTAATTACAGCAAAATTGGGTAAAAAATAATCAAAAGAAACAACTCACGCCTGTCTTATTTGTTGAATGTTGATGACCCCAAACTCTATGCAGAGAGACGAGACAATTACACGGTCTAATTGTGATAGTGAAAGTGTTCAGTGACGATATATAGATGTCTCTTGGACTAGACAAATGTGCCGTAATTGACATTACAAAGGGCAAGATCGAAAGCCACAATGAACCAATTAGAGACATCAAGGAACTTTCACTTGATGAGATTTACAAATATCTAGGTATGGCCTAAAGCTACCGAATAGATCATTCCAGCATGAAGAAAGCTCTGACCGATAAGTATAGTATCAACGTATCCTCAATTACGGACAGAAATCAGTGATCCTGCAAACATGTCATAAAGTTCGCAAGTTCTTGAACTAACAAAAATGAGGCTCCCACATCTGTCTTGGGGGTCAGAGTGAACTCTCCCTTCAGTGACCGAGCTCTTCCGTTATCGTGTCGGGAATGGGAAAATTGAACACAGCACAAACTGCGGAGAATCGCAAGAGATGATGATAATAATAATTATAATAATAATAATAATAATAATAATAATAATAATAATAATAAATTTACGTTTTGTTGTCTTGCTCTTACTTCGTGAGAAGAAAAATTGAAATCGTTCGCAAGAAAAAGAAATTGCCAGAAACCTCTTAATGCCGAGCGATCGCCACGAAAAAAACATAAATCTTGTATGAAGTAAATTATTTCTTCTAACATGTTTAGTCAGAACCCATGTTTTGTGGTTCCTTATTCCGGAAATGTCGATTGACGGCCAAAGGTGTCTGTCTGTCCGCCTGATTCTGATCAGCTGAAAGCAGTTCTCTTTTCCTTTGAAATATCTGACTTTTCGAAAATTGCGAACGTTGTAACTCTTTGCGGCGTCTTTCTACAACTACAATGTTGAAAATAAATATTATATTAATAATTAAATCCATTCAAAGACAAATCTCAAAATAATCATGTACGGTTTTCGTGTAAATCTGCGTGGAATACAGGAATTTTTAAACAATTATTTTCTCACGAACGAATTCAATTTTTTCTTTAAATTTTCTCTTTGTAAGTGTCAATGAACGGGGAAAAAGCAATGTGGCACAAAATTCATTTCCGGCGAACTCTGTATTTTCGAAAATTGGAAAAAAGGTAACATTCCAATGCTACAAATTTAAGGATACAGACTTTTATCTTCAAGAAAATATTTTCCAAAATATCCTATATTTAAAACACCTCGTGTATAATGTTTTAAAAAACTAGTACTTTTCTGGTAATTTCTGATTACAATTATTCTAAATTAAAAAAGTACTTAAAACCGCTTCAAATTTGTTCCATGTGTAAAACAAAGGACATTGAAAAGAATGGAGCAGGTCTCATGTTCGCTCAACTCTGAATTTTCGAACATTATCAATTTAGAAAGAATGCGAGAAAATATGTGCTGTTGTAGCACCACTAGTTCGTTTCAAGAGTCCGGCAATGAGGTTGTCTGTTGAAAATTCGTGATTTTCAGGCGGAGTACTATAGTACTTCCTCTTCTTACAATGAAGGGCGAGAAAGTAAAAAGAATATTAGTATTTCATTTACTGATGCATGTAATTTTCCTATATTTCGGAAGCAATAGTCTAGTTTTCAAAAGTTGCTGACCTTGCTTTGTTTCGCACTTTTGTTCGTCATTGATATAAATGATTAAATTAACTAAATTAACAGGAAGAGTCTTAAGACCAAGAGAAATGCGCATGTTGTGCCTCTCTCTTATATGTCGCATACAGTTTTTACTCTGCGTTGACAAATTTATTTATTTATTTATTTTACGTCATAACAGTTAAAAACTGTGTATGACGTGCAATGGGGAGAAGTGAATTCTGTGCATGTTTTCAAAATTCTGTGATCTCTACCCTAAGCTATTGTAACCGCTTGTCGCCGGTAACATTTATAACCAACGGAAAATGGAAACAATAATACCCGACATTAGGCCCTACACGTAGTTTCTACAGTGGCGAAGAGATGGCGTAAGTCAGAGAAGGATTTCTGAACGCACTCAGACCGTAGCCAATCAGGAAATTTTCGTGGAAATACGGACGTGGCGTGAACTTGCGTCAAAAGAGCTCGCTCTCTTTCTGGTTCGAGACGTCGAGGAGAACGGTTGCCTACGAGTACGCCACATAGTCGACGAGGGACACGCGAAGATTGCGGAACACAAAAGCTTTAATAAAAGGTAATTGACTGAGCACTTTTCATGGATTTACGTACTGTGAATATCGTGAGATTACATGGAATTAGTAAATGAATATTAAACAAGAATGCAATGAATGAAAAGAACGACGGCGGTAATAGATCGAAATGAATCTGTAAAACCACGTTGCTGCATTCTTGTTGCTAGAAAAGAGGACTATTGTAACATAGGACATGTTTCTTCTTTGTTACAGCTTTCATATTTTTCATATATTTCATACTTTATATATATTCTTTATTCTTATTTTGGGGAATTTCACTTTGGAAATCCTATGATGGAATTTTGAGAGTTATGAGAAAGACGGATTATCCAACAACTAGTTTGACTTTTGCCATTACGAAGTCATAACTTGGAGTTTCGGACTCGCATTCTGATGCGACCATCGCCTCTGCGAAAGCTGTGGTGAATTTTCGTCGAACGACTGGGAGACGGTGTTCGGAATACTTCAGTTTCGGTGCGACAGGCAACGCAGGGACCTTGCAGAAGAACGACGACCTTGAGGCGCGAGGGTCGCGCGACGGGCCAGCTACACAGCGCGGGACCAACTTGAGGAATTCGCCGGTTGTGAGTCACAGAAAGAACACTCATTAGATTTCAGTCTGGAAAAAACTTGTGAGATAGGATTATCATTATACTAGCCAAAACGTTGTAATGTGAGCTTCCCTCAAAAACAGACGTTGATCAGGCAAGTTTCTTAGAACATTGGTCTTGCTAGCCAGTGGTTTTATTTCTTTTCGACAGTCGTAACAAGAATCAGATTAAAGTAATTCTTTATGTTTATGATAGAAGTTGTTTTGTACAGAATTATTTATTTAGAGTCATATTTTAATGATTCAAATCATTTAAGAGACGTTATGAAACAAAATTTTGTGTTGAAAGGCTATGTAGAAGCCAAAGGTCAAATGTGACTATTGAGTGTAACGTAATTAGTGATTTAAAAGGTAGTAGTGAATTTCGAGTATTGTGTGTATGTATTTTTCTTTTACAGGATGAATATTTGTACTATGATTTGTGTCTCATGTGTGATATTCTTTGTGAAGTGTAAATATGTATCCATTGCTTGTTTTCTTGTAAACAGGAATCTGAGTTATTATTACTTTAGTGAAAAACTGCAGTTTAGGTAGGGAATTAGCTACCATGATTTTACGAAAAATGAGAACATAGGAGGATCTGTGAATTTCATTTTGTACAGTGATTTTCATTCAATAGAATATATGTTATTTGTCATTTAAAACTGAAAAATTGTGTTGGCTTGTTAATTGATCAGTAGTTTAACAAAGACGAACCCACTACCAATAGGGAAGTTTATCCGTAAATTGAGATATTCCCAGGGATGCGTGACGGTGTAATCACACGTCGCGAAGTAGGCAAATGACAGATCTACTTTTGTAATCGGTACGGTGAGGTGAGGAGGTACGGTTACACTATATTAGGATTTTATTTCGGAGGTATGTTGGGTGTAATGAGTTTATATCACATACCGTCATGAAATACGAGGGTTAGGGCAGAAGTCATGGAAAGTATTTTTTTTTCTAAAATCGGATCACTCTATTTCATTTGTCTCGTGAAATAAATGTTGAACTAATGTGCGTTCACATTAACAGACCCCTCTTAAATATCTCTATTAGTTCAGAGAGCAATTTGAGTTGTCTGATTGCGAGTGAATGTAACCCGTTTCGAGCAGAGCTTATCCACCGAGATGCCGTTATGTATGGGAGAAATGCTCGAGAATGTCGGAGGTAATTTGTGGAAGCTCTTGGGAATAATACCCTTTCAAACCGGACAGTCGTGAGATAGGCAGGAGAGTTTCTGCGAGGACGCGTAACTACCAGTGATCGGCAACGCACGCGACGACTTGTGAGTGAGCGGACCCGATGTGGCACGTGTGGTAATCGAACATCTGCCTAATCGAGCCTTTAGAAGGGGTCTGTAATGCTTTTGGAATAATGTGAATTCGTATAATTAAGCGTTGAAACACGAAACTAGTACTGTCATTTTAAATACCTTAATAAATACCAGAAACACAATTTTGTTGTTAAATGTCCGTGCCCTTAGTTCATATCTTGTTCTTTCGTGTGTATATTTCATATTTTCCATCCGTGCTCATATTCTTACAAAATAATAATTGCTATGACGTATTTATTTATTTATTTATTTATTTATTTATTTATTTATTTATTTATTTATTTATTTATTTATTTATTTATTTATTTATTTATTTATTTATTTAACGTCAAAAACAGTTAAAACTCTGTATGACGTGCTATGGGGAGAAGTGAATTCTGTGCAAGTTTTCAAAATTCTGTGATGCGTTCACTAAGTCATATACTACTTGAATTTTGAGTTATTAAAGAAAAACGCTCCGATGCAATAAAATCTATTTTCAAGAATAAATCAGCAATTAATTTTAAACTCTTATCCATTATTGCGTCCCACCCCTCCGCCGGCTAGCTCAGAATGGGTTTTCAAGGTGGGCGCAAAATAAAAAAATACAATTAGAATAGCGGGGATCAGGGTCATGTGGGCCGTTGTGGATTGAATGCACTTACACAGAAACTCAAGACGAATCACTTTCCACTTACTTAAGTATATTCTAATTAAATTGCTGTTACAGTAAATGAACATAAAACACTTTACATATACAAGAATTTTGTCTTGCTGAAAAAAAAAGAAACAACTTACACTCTTAATAATTAACTACACTGTTTCCTTTCTCTCATTTAAATCAATTTCAAAGAATACTTAAAACTTTGCCTAATCATTCCAGTCGTAAATTTCCTAGTTGCAACTTTACAATTAGCCAAGTTTTTCTTGAAAGAAAAGATTGATTCTATTTTTCACAGAATATCGGTATAAAGAACCTGTACTAATACTTTCTTTCCGAAACAAATTATTCCTTCTAATATCTACAAATTGTTCAAGTTGGCACGACCCTACTGTGTCTTCTCACGGCGTAGAGAAATCTGCGGCGTCGACTCTTCCAATCGCTCGATGTCCTTGTCCTTGCAGCTCGGTCGGGAGCAAAGCCGCCCCTCTGCAGAACCGCACGGTCGCCCCTTTCCAGTACCGTTGTTCAACTCACGATGTGGCCTCCGTCTCTTTTTCCGTTGATACTCTTTTCGTATTCTTTTATAGAATGTAACTAGCTTTTAATTCCATATTTAAAAGAATCTACAATACGACAACTGAGTCTATTGTATAAGAAGAATAAATATAAAAATAAAAAAAACTGCAAAGAAAAGAAATGAATGGCCTCGTTAGTTTCATGCTATTCACACTCCTCTCTCTTACAAAGATTTTAAATGCGTCACTTATACTTTCATCCTTTTCCTGATGAATTGTTTTAATGCATTGTAATATGATAATTACCTCCTCGAATGTCTTGAAGAGTTTTTATCGTAGATGCAGTCCTGAAGTCCGTAGCAGTACGAGGTGCCGCCTTCTCGTGATCGGTAGGTCCTCACTCTCCAGCTGTTACTTCAGAAAAGAAAGCTTTCTTTCTCCCGACTACCGGTGTCGCATACTCTACCGAGACGCTCTCTTACGGATATAGTTCGTAGTTTCCATTTTCGGATTGTATTCATGCGCGTTGGCGCGCGTTCAAACAGCTTATCTTATTCTTGAATATTGATGTGCTCCGTTTTCCGAGACCTCGGCAAAACGGATGGTCACATAACCCCTTCTTTCGGAAAAAAAGATTTTGTGGGATTTGATTTCATATGCCGAAAAAATCTTTTAACCAAACTTGATGCTCTTCCTTTCTTCTGTCTTGATTCTGGAATGTCGAGCTATCTTGTTTCTTCTTCTTCTTCTTCTTCTTTCTTCTTCTCCTTCTTCTTTCGTCTTTCTTCTTTTATTCTTTCTCTTGACATTTATTCTATTCTTTAAAAGGTCGTAAACTATGGAAATTATACTTTCCAATTGTATTCCCGCTTTCATCTATTAACACTGCTACATTGGGATTTTGTTTGTGAGCAATTGAGTACGGTCCCTCAAACAATCTAAAAAATTTATGATACTGCTTATGTATCAAATCAGAACTTTTCGGAACCCTTAATAATACCTTCTGCCCTTCTTGGAATTCGTAAGTTTTTCCGGTAGCTTGTGATTTTCTTTTATCTGCCGCTTTTCTTAGCTTTCTAAGTATTTCTTCATTGGCTAGATTTTGGTGCTCTATTTCTGGTTTCATAAGGGTTTGTAATGGATGCTCTGGTTTTCGTTTGAAATGGGCCTCATATGGGGTCATTCCAATTGACTCATGGTGGATTTGGTTTAACCATTTATTTATATGTGGAATTAGTAGCGACCACTCGCTATGTTGCCTCGACACGTAGACTCGAAATAGCCTCGACAGTTCCTTCATTACTCTTTCTGAAGGGTTTGACTGTGGGTGTCTAATGCTGGAACATATATGTTTGACATTCATATGTTGTATGGCCTGTAACCAGGATTCACTAGTGAATTGGGCACCATGATCTGTCAGCACCTTGGCATATGGACCAGCAAATTGAAAAAACTTATTAAGTTGGTGCAGGCAATTTTTAGTGTTCGCTCTATTCACAGGGTATACTTGGGTCAACTTAGAAAACACATCGATGCATACAAAAATATGTTTATATCCATATTTGGCCTTCGGTAAAGGACCATATAAGTCTATGGCAACTAGCTCATTTTCTTTTGAAGGTATTATAGCATGCATTGCGCCCGAATAATGTCGATTCGGGTACTTGGTTTTCTGACACAGTACACATTTGGCAACCTCGTTATCCACTTGTTTTTTTCTCCCTTTCCAATGACAAACTTCCTTAATTGCTTGGTCTACTTTTTCGGCCCCAAAATGTGCTAAAGAGGTATGCACGAACCAGATGATCCCGGTTGTTAAGACTTGCGGAATCCAGATTCGATAAAGCGATGGCTGTTGTTGCACCCTTATGAGCAAAACTTGATCTACCAATTTCCATTTCAATGGGTCAGCCGTCCACCGTCGTACATCTGGATCCGTAGGTTCGAGTTCTCCTCTGCAAAATCTTTTCATCTTTTCCATTATGGCATCGGCATCTTGAAATCTTGCGATGTTTTCCCAAGTTAAACCTGGCATGCTCATTATATTTAACTGAATTGGAGAAGCCGGGAACAAAGTGTTAGGCATTGAATTGTGTTCGGCATTGACATTCCTACTAAGCAAATCGGGCAACAAGTTACATCTGCCTGGGCAGTACTCCACCTTAAAAGAGAATTGTTGTAACCAAATTATCCACCTTAGTAGCCGATCGTTATTCGGGTGACATCTTTTTAGGAAAACTAAAGCTTTATGATCTGTTCTAATAATGAATGATCTTCCCACAAGGTATTCTCTTAATCGGTGTATTGACCAAACAATAGCATTAGCCTCCTTCTCTGTCGCTGTGAAACGAGTTTCGGGTTCTTTCAAAATACGACTCACAATCGCTATAATCTTCTCTTGGTTATTAATTTCTTGGAATAGTATGGCACCCATTCCAAGATTGCTACTGTCGGTCTGCAATATGAATGGCTTAGTGAAATCGGGATATGCTATCATACATGATTCATGAAACATAGCTTTTAAATTGTTGAAAGCTCTTTCATGATGCTCAGTCCACTTCCATCTAGTGTGCTTTCGCAACAACTGAAGAAATATTGCAGTGTGCATGGCGAAATTCGGAATAAACCTTGAGTAATAGTTCACGCAACCTAAGAAACTTTTGAGTTGTTTCGTGTTTTTAGGCGGTGCAATCTTATCTATTTCTTGCATTTTCTCCAAGTTCATCTTGACTCCGTTGACTGTCAAATCATAACCTAGGAATTTAACTTATTTAGTGCAAAAATTACTTTTCTCCAAATTCAGTTGTAAATTATTTTCAATCAGACGTTTCAGCAAAATATCTAGCTTAGTCATGTGTTCTTCAAATGTCTTAGAATACACAAGCACGTCATCAATATAGATAAAAACATCGCTGGACATCTCTCTGCCAATGATATTGTCTAGACATTGTACAAGAGCAGATGCACTGTTCTTGAGTCCAAATGGCATTCTTTTGAAAACATACGAAATTCCCCGGTGAATAAATCCTGTATATTGTCTACATTCAGGTGCTATCGCTATTTGCCAATACGATGCAGTGAAGTCGGTTGAACTCAACCACTTGATGCCGGATAATTGATTAGTTAAATCCTCTACACGCAACGGTCTGTCTCTGTACGGTAGGGTAACTTGATTCAATCGCCTTGCATCTAAACACAACCTTATCTTCCCATTACTCTTTTCTACGAGCACTATCGGATTTAGATAAGAGGTTTTGGACTTCATGATGATATCATCCTTGACCATGGTAGCAATGAGCTTATCCACCTCTTCCTTATGTTTTTCTGGAATGACATATTGGTAACCCGTGAATGGCGTTTTATCTGTTAGTTCTATTTCGAATTGAAAATCTTTTACTGGATTCTTGTTTTTGCAAAACACCTTCTGATTCCTAAGTAATACTTCAATTAATTGTTTCTTCTGATTTTCATTAAGATTAGAATTTCCTTGCACATGCGAACGAATTTTCAGCTTCACATCTTCTTCCTCCAAACAATTCGCCTCCCAATAATTCCATGTGAACGAATCAAATTCGAGATCCTGTTGATTATTCGGTTTTAACGTCATGGTATTTTTTCTAAGTTGATAACAACCCCGTATTGTTTCATGAAATCGATTCCCAGTATGAGCGGATATAAAAGTTCCGGCGCTACTAGGCACACAACTTGATACTTATTCTTGCCTATCTCTATATCCAAATAAACTTGTCTTGTTATTGGCTTTGATTTTTTCCGATTCGCACCTATCAGAAAAGACTTTACGAGCGGCAATGTAGGTACCTCCACTCCCTGGTTTTTCAATTCATTCAACAAACTTTCCGCTATGACGGAGGTCGCACAACCTGTATCCACTAGTACTGACGTATCAACACCCTCACATTTAACCTTAAGCTTCGGACACTGTCGCCTGGATCCGATCTGCTTTTGTTCTTCTTCATTCCACGGTTCGTCATCAAATGAGATTAATTCGATCGATAATATCGCCACCTCTTCTTCCCTAGATTCTTCTATTAGGTTTGCGGCGGGATGGCGTGTCGAAACAAACCTTTCTAATTTTCCGACTCATGTCCGCGAGATGTACTGGGTTCAGTATTTCTGTTTTGGAAAACTCCTCTATCAATAGAATTTTTTCTATTCCTATCTTTAGACGGCGTCCTATCTTGTCTAGCATAGGTCTGTTCTTCTACGTGCTGTTTCGATTTGTAAGTTCCTCTTTTCTCTGATTTGCTTACATAATGTTGCTGCTGCCTGCTGTCTTGGCTTTCTACCGGCCCACTAACATTTGCCCTTGCTCTCTGTAACCTCTCATTGTACACGAAAGTCGCATCATACAATCCCAGCTGCGTTATTAACTTTTCCGTGGACATTGGCAAGAGATTCTTAAGCAAATTTTGTGTAGCTGACGGAAAATGACGTGTTAACAAACAGACAATTTCGTCATCCGGGATCGTCGGAGTACATAATTTGAAACAAGCTAACTTCTCCTCTGCATATTCTTGCATGGACATCGTACCTTTCTTCCACGTACCATACATTACATTAACTTTGAAATTAATTTGAGTTTCATTGTTCCAGTATCTTGAGTAAAATTTTTCTTTAAATTCTGTCATAGTTTTTGGTAATTCTCCTAAACTATCTGCCCATATTCGTGCATTACCCTGCATCATCTGATAGACTATGTGAGTTTTCTTATTGTCCGGAACATAATTTAAAGAAAAGAAATTATCCACCTGCCTCATAAATACGCATGGATTTTCATCTCCCGCTGCACTAAATTTAGGAGTACACGGTAATGAAAAATACGTGTGCGGAACGCTTCCTCCACTCGATGGTAAATTTTCAATTTGATTTTTCAATTCTACAACGTCATTCGTACATGCTGTAATTTGGTGTTGTAGAACCACATCTTGTTCCGAAAGAGCTTTTATTCCACTATCTAATTTACTAGCTTGAACCTTAACTTGTTCAGTAACTAATTTTTGAAACTTCTCTACACCTTGTTCTATCTCAGTCTGCCTGTCGGACACGGTGGTTATAAGATCTGATTGCATTTCGATCCTATTTTCAAATCCTTTCGTAACTTGATCAATCTTCTCTTCTAATTCATGACCCAGTTCCGTGAATTTTTCTTCTAACTTCTCGTGTTCCTGCCCTAATTCTTGTTGAATCTCATTCTTAAATTCGACCTTCCACTGTTCTGCTAATTCAGTGAATTGTATTTTTAAATTCTCTTCTAACTTCCTATTATTTTCTTCTAATTTTGTTTCTAAGGCATTCTTGTTCTCCTCTAATTTAGTTTCTAAAGCATTTATTGCCGAGTTATTTTCTTCTAATTTTGTTTCTAACTTAGTCCCTAATTTCTTTATATTTTCCTCTGTCTTTTCATTCTGCATTCCTAACCTCGTATCTAATTGCTGCATGAATTGTCCTATTAATCGTTGCATCATTAAATTTGCCCTGTCGAGGTTTCGTTGTTCCTCATCCGGATCTCGTGTTGGCGTTTGCTGTGATTCCGTCGGCGAGGTCATGCTAGTTTCTCCTGACGTTCCTTGTTCTACTTCTACCGTTTCTTTCGCGATCATGGTACTTGGAGCTTGTCCTCCCACTTCCCTATCGCTATCTGAATCCCCAGACGATCCTTCAACGGTAGTTAAATTCCTAGCCGCGTTATATTTATCTGCCATTTTGACTGTATTAACTGCCTAGAATCAATCAATCCTCTTTCCCAGACACAATACACTTTTTACAAATTATTACACACACAAATACCAAACACTATCTCGAACAGATAACACTTTCATATAATACCCTTTTTGAAAAACACTCCAGAAAAAACACACTTTTACACAACACCTTTTTTGTTCTCTGTAACCTGTTCAGCAATCTTAGTGAATTGTGATTCAATTGTACTAGAAATTTTGGTTCCACCAAATTTTGGTCTCAGTTTTTCTCAAATCGAGTTTTGGTAAATGCATCCAATAATCGAGCCCCGCTTATGGGCGCCAGTTGCGACCCACCCCTCAGCCGGCTAGCTCAGAATGGGTTTTCAAGGTGGGCGCAAAATAAAAAAATACAATTAGAATAGCGGGGATCAGGGTCATGTGGGCCGTTGTGGATTGAATGCACTTACACAGAAACTCAAGTCGAATCACTTTCCACTTACTTAAGTATATTCTAATTAAATTGCTGTTACAGTAAATGAACATAAAACACTTTACATATACAAGAATTTTGTCTTGCTGAAAAAAAGAAAACAACTTACACTCTTAATAATTAACTACACTGTTTCCTTTCTCTCATTTAAATCAATTTCAAAGAATACTTAAAACTTTGCCTAATCATTCCAGTCGTAAATTTCCTAGTTGCAACTTTACAATTAGCTAAGTTTTTCTTGAAAGAAAAGATTGATTCTATTTTTCACAGAATATCGGTATAAAGAACCTGTACTAATACTTTCTTTCCGAAACAAATTATTCCTTCTAATATCTACAAATTGTTCAAGTTGGCACGACCTTACTGTGTCTTCTCACGGCGTAGAGAAATCTGCGGCGTCGACTCTTCCAATCGCTCGATGTCCTTGTCCTTGCAGCTCGGTCGGGAGCAAAGCCGCCCCTCTGCAGAACCGCACGGTCGCCCCTTTCCAGTACCGTTGTTCAACTCACGATGTGGCCTCCGTCTCGTTTTCCGTTGATACTCTTTTCGTATTCTTTTATAGAATGTAACTAGCTTTTAATTCCATATTTAAAAGAATCTACAATACGACAACTGAGTCTATTGTATAAGAAGAATAAATATAAAAATAAAAAAACTGCAAAGAAAAGAAATGAATGGCCTCGTTAGTTTCATGCTATTCACACTCCTCTCTCTTACAAAGATTTTAAATGCGTCACTTATACTTTCATCCTTTTCCTGATGAATTGTTTTAATGCATTGTAATATGATAATTACCTCCTCGAATGTCTTGAAGAGTTTTTATCGTAGATGCAGTCCTGAAGTCCGTAGCAGTACGAGGTGCCGCCTTCTCGTGATCGGTAGGTCCTCACTCTCCAGCTGTTACTTCAGAAAAGAAAGCTTTCTTTCTCCTGACTACCGGTGTCGCATACTCTACCGAGACGCTCTCTTACGGATATAGTTCGTAGTTTCCATTTTCGGATTGTATTCATGCGCGTTGGCGCGCGTTCAAACAGCTTATCTTATTCTTGAATATTGATGTGCTCCGTTTTCCGAGACCTCGGCAAAACGGATGGTCACAGTATCTTCATCTTCCATAGGATTCGTAGTGTGGTGATGTATGTGAAATAATGCGGTATGTTCAAGAGTGCACGAGAGCGCTTTTCTTTTCCGATTTACTAGCAATCAGCACGTCTTCAGATTTCCTGGAACTTGGAATACCAACCGCATTGGCACTGCAAAGACGATGCTATTCTCCCCTTACAGCTTTTCATTTTTTTGTTTCAGTTTTGCCCAAATCGCCAAATCTGTGCACATTGTACCAAAGATGATCAGAACAAGCATGTCTGCTAAAAATGAAAAATATGTGAGAGAATTCCTCTAAATACTCTCATCAATACTACTGCTCTTTTTACTCGTTCAGTTATTTTAAGGATAATAGAAAGGAGATGTTCCAAGGAGCATGGACTAGAAATTTGGCCATGAATATTGGACACGAAATACATGGACATGAAATTTGGCCATTCAGTGACCCTGGACAATCAGAGAAAATAACTCGTGGAGAAAATCATGTGGCAGGTCTGAAAACACAAAGAGGAGCTATGAAACTGTATAATTTATAATAGCTCACCGAATTGGGTGAATCAGTTAGAGAGGATGGAATCCCTCATTGCATTTCTTTACGCTGACGCCATCCGATAAATTGCTCCGGGCAGAGATTCGATTTAGATTAGATATATTACTAATTCTACAAATAAATTTGAGGACTTGGTGGCAGAATACACTAACTTAACATTACAGAACTTATTAACTTTACAAAATTTACAAACTTTACAAATTAACATGAACATTTCGCCATGCAAGCTTTCATAGTACTCCACCTCACCGTACTTCATTTCACCGCACTTCAGATCACTGAGTTTTAATGTGTTTCTTACACACTCGTTTCCCTTAACTTCACAACACCGTGGCACTGCACGCCACTGCCCATAATTAATAATATAATATAATAATATTATAATAATAGTGGTAATACTTTACATAGTGAATTAGTTATTTAATAATATTAAAGATATAATACGCATGTCAACATCTAAGAATCTAACTTATTTTTAAATTTGCTCAAGCTTTGAGGAAAGGAATCAAAGATTGTTACAGACAAACCGTTCCAGTCTCTAATACTTGGATTCGCGAATTAATATTTCGCAATGTCCGTTTTCTGAATTCTTGTCTGAACTTTGTGCATGTGATCCGCTCTGCCGAAATATGTAGGTTTCCTTCATCGACTTCGAATTTCTTTCCACGCTCGAGAACCTGTGTATACTTCATACATAATATAGGGACCCGAATTTATTCTCCTTTTTTCGAATGACTCCCATACTTCTTCATTCTTGGTACCCCTGAAAGTAAATGTTGATGCTCTACGCTAGACCTTTTCTAGATTTCTTTGTCGCAAAATTGTGTATGGGTACCAACATATCGCGCCATATTCTAATATGGGTCCCATATTCTAACATGGGTCCCTCTAATGGCACATATGCTAGTTCTTTGGCTGTCACTGTACTCTTTTTTTAGAATCCGCATAAGAAAATGCAAAGATCTCCAGGTTTTATCTACGACGAAATTTACTTGATTATTGTATCCACTTACGCTATTTATCCCTATGTATAATTTTGTTAGCTTGCCAAACTCACCATTTGGTCAAAAGCTAGCTATTAATTCGCCGGGTTATTGTTGCAATGTATGTTCTCTTTAAGCACACAGATAATTTCTCTTGAATTTTATTTCTCTCCCTTACTATTCTGGCATTATTTTTTCTTTCCCAAATATGTGTCACAAGACATTCAGAAGCCGAAGTGAAAATTTCGCGTGACTTAAGTGCAAATTGCCGCATTTTCTCCACACACAGTAGCAAGGTGATGACAGTATTTGTCGAGAGTTGAAGAGAGAAAGATTTCCAAAACTTAGGAGAAAACGATCCTACGTTGCAGCAAAGAATCTAAGATTCGAAACCAAAAATGAAAAGAATTTGTAGAACGTGTATTGTTAGATTGTTTCAAATATATTTTGTTCACTTTTTAAATTTAAACTTCTCTTTTAAACATATTTGATATCTTTTACAATTATTTTCATAAGGCAAATGAGGTCGCCATATGGATATGAAATGCCGCGCTGAATAACCCAATAATAATGAAGATTACTGTTAACCTGATGCTTCACCCTAAGGTGTATGATAAAGAAATGATGATAAATTGAGTAATTGATCTCAGAACATTCATGGAATGAGAAGAGAAAATAGTAGAAAACGAGAAAGCGAATTACGATCAGCTTTCTCGTCAACAAACTACACATGGATAAACAGAGATTTTCATCAATGCGAAAGGTGAATCTTCTAAGCTAAAAGCCTCCGCCTCTCTAAATTCCAATCAAATGTTAAATTTCGTTTGCCACAATGGCTCGTGCCAATGGTAGTCTTAAGACTTTTCAAAAAACTAACAGCCCATTTTGCTGAACCATGGACCGATTCCCTACCTTTATATGTCTTCTTTGATTTGATTTGCTATTTTACAAATTATAACTCGGATACATAAAAGGATAATATCTACACATTTTATTGGGATACATTCGTTACAATTAATTATTTTCGACTATATGCTTACATCAAACCCCAAATAGCAACCATTACTAAGTTACTTGCGTACTCCTTGGTAGTTCTCTATAACATAAGCAATAACTCGACTATTTTATGTATCACAATAACCCCAATAATAAGGCTAATTCCCCATTGTTTCAAAATATTTTGGCTGGCTTCAGTCATTTCCTCTCTTCGATCAAAGTTGAGCCTTCATTAGGAATAAAGCGAGAGTATTTTAATATAGTGTGAGACACGTAACTTTAGAACCTCCTATAATTTCTGAACAGTTGAAGTTATTACAATGTCTTTTTCACAAAAGTGCATGAGGAAATGGGTTTAATTAATGCATGAATTCTTTTCGATTTTATGAATTGTATTTTAAGGGATACTGAGGAAACTTTGTGTTTTTCAAATGAAACTATACATATTTTTTAGTCTATCATGACGAGCGTAAAAAAACGAATCCAATGATATACATAATGTCATATGTTAGATAAATATTGTCTTGAGTAATTTTTATTTTTTGCGACTCGTGTTTAACGTATACTAATTTAAATGTAACAGTTCTCCACCAACCAAGGTCGCGCAGCGCTCTCCTTAAAAGCACGTGCTCGGAGCCTTACAATATCCTTTAAATACGAGTGACAAAAATCAAAATTACTCGAGACGTTTATTTAACATATGACAATATGAATCATTAGATTCGTCTACGCTCGTCATACGCTCGTCATGATAGACTAAAAAAATATGTATAGTTCCATTTGAAAAAACAAATTTACCTCAATCTCTAAAAATACAAATGATAAAATGGAAATGAATAAATGTAATAATCCCATTCTGTCATGCATTTTCGTGAAAACTGCATTGCAATAACTTCAACCATACTAAATCTTCACGAGGTGCTAGTTACGTGACTCATCCTGTTTAACAATAACATGGTTCAACGTGCGCCATTCAAAGGTTACAGGATAAATGGGATGTAACATTGGTTGAGCAGTTGGGGCCAAGTTCCATTCGCATCTTTCCTAGTGATTACGTCGGGAGCAATGAAAGTGCATGTGGCCGGCGAGCGAGTGCCTGTGTCAGATGAAAAGCGAACAGAAGAAGGCAGCCTCGCTAATGCTTTGTCCGTGACTGAGCGACTCGCGAGTGGGCGCGAGGCGCGTGCGTCACTTGTTTTCTGCTTGTCCCGCCAGCTACGTCTCGAAGCAAACAGTACATTGTTCACTTGTTTTTACATCGTGACTCTTGGCATCACGAAACTTTCAGTAACTTCCGCGAGTCTGTCTCGACTTGAGAGTAATTACAGTCTAAGGAAAGGTAAATATTTGCTATCTAATAGCATTGTCTTGAGTAGTAACAATAATATTTGACAAAGATGTTCGTACCTAGATCGTACAAGTCATGAATAAATTAAACATATGAATGAAACCAATGTTGAATATTAGAAGAGATGACGAAATCCAAGAGTGAGTTAGAGAATTATGGAAATTACAAACAATTATTTTAATCCTGTGTTGCTGTGACAGTATATTTAAGAATCGCGAATTCTATCAATTTTCTAAGTATTGTCATTTCAATTTATTAAAGGTTATCATTTACTACAAATGTTTGGCTTTTGCACCTCTTTCAAAACAAAAAAAAGGAGAAAAACCATATATCGGAATGTGTCAACTAATCTTCAACATTTAGCCAAGGCACACAAAGTGAGATGCAAGTGATGAGAGACATTTTTTTTGAAACTTTGATGTATATTACCACATAAGAGGTAATATACATCAAAGAATCGCGTACTATGTCCCAAATTCCAGAAGATATGGTATAGTGAAATTATGAGTTACAAAATCAGAATTGTGAGGTGAAATATAAACATTATTACCTACATTATAAAAATGAATGCCTTTAGGCTGTCTCATGGACAGCTTACTAGCTTTCCGCAGTGTGGTCCTGGGTTATATTGCTGATGTAGGCAAAAGTAGAGTTGTAGCTTTCCTTTAAAATCGTCTCAGTTTCTGCGTGACGAAGAAAAATCAGGCAGGAGGAGTTAGCTAGTTATAGTGAAGGGAATGAGTCAGGTTTGCCACATGTCTCACTTACTCTCCAAGCATGGGAATTAAACTAGGTTCAGGCACATGGAACGCCGATCACTAGCCGGCAAAGTCTGACAATCAACCCAAAATACCAAATACATACAAATATCAATTGATAGTAATCTCAATAACAACTCTTATCAACCAGTAAACAAAAGTTGTGATATAAGTAGGGTTCGGAAGCAAAAAATTTCACGAGCAGCTTTCCCAATGTTACCAGCGCGAACGCACGTAACGGCTTATCACACAACGCTAAACTGTGTGACGCCTGTCCGTCCGTCAACTTCCTGGTGACGCTGTGCGCGCCGCGGGCGGTCAGTGGCCGCGGGCGGGCGGTCGCCCGTGGGCGTGGCGGGGAGGGGGCGAGCAGGAGGGCGTCGCCGGAGCCATGGCCACGAGGATGTTGCCCATCACCAGAGACCGCCACAAGCCCACGCTCTTGGCAGCGCTGGCGCCGCCGCCACGAAGAATTTGTGCGCAACGGGCCACAAAGCGTGCTGATTCATAGAAACGAGCGCGTCTTCTTAACGAATGTCCACTGTTCCAAGGAGTGAATCATGATCATTAGAGAGTGTGGTGCAATGAAAGGCGTCGAATATTCGTTCTTCCATATCACTCTCATATCGAGTGTGCATAATTCTGTTTTTGGTTTATAGTATTTATTATTATAAACCAAATATATATTAATATTAATATCAATACGTTGTGCAAAATTACGTGTTTGGTACGAGCTGTTCATCAACGGCTTCTTGGATGAAAATCTTCCCTTTAACCTCACAGGAAATGTCTAAATCAGCCTAACGAGGCCTAATCAGCCTCCTGGGAAGAAAACGTTTGAGATTGTGGCTTGGAAAGGGTCAATGGCGGTGTCATACATATCTTGATTCCAGGTAGCCAATATGGAGAAAAAGGTGATTGCGGAACTGGGATTTGAACTCAAGCGCTTATGTCTTCAAAGGAAGAATCATATCCTACCCTACGCAGTTCACTTGTGTTCCAGCAGCTAAAATGGAGTTTTAATATTTCAGTGATTGTAAGAGTTACGAAGAAAAATTTCACTTGTTACACAATAATTACGCTAAAATTACTAATACTTTGAAAAAAAGTGTAGGTAAAATGATTAAAAATCTAATACTGATGAATAGATTAAATTGAGAAACAGATCTTGGGATTAGTTTTGAAAGACTAGGACAGTTCGGGAAAAAATTAGAACATTCACAATTTTCGAAATTCTAGAGGTTTTAATGTAAATCGGGGCTAAGCCATTTTAATACGCAAACTTCTCTTTATTTCAGCAACGAAATTAATTATTTTTTCTAATTTTTTTGACATATGAAACAACTACGTGTACGCAACATGCCTGAAAGCCATGTTCCTCACAAAAGTCAGTAAAATAGTGTTTGACTGAATAAATAAATAAATTCCAAAAACAAACCAAAAAACTGAAACTCAAGAAAGCGTGCGCAGATGGTTTTCTCCCCCATACGTCTCATACAGTTTTTGACTGTTTTTGACTAAATAAATAAATAAATAAATAAATAAATAAATAAATAAAGTCGAAGCGTTTCTTCCACCTGGCACTACGTCACGAGCGGCGCCTGGTGGCGCTGTACAGAGATGGCTGCTTGGGGTCGACGGCGGCGTCGCGGGTGGGCGGTGATGGCGATGGAGCCGGCAAGCTCCCGTCCTCCTTCGCTCGCCGCCACTCGTTTGTCGCTTGTCAGGGAGCGCAATTAGCACGCGTGGCGCGCTGCGGTCGCCGAACGACCCCCTCCCGCCCCCAACCCCATCCCCTCCGCCTTGGCGCTTGCCAACGGAGCGGCCAAAACATCGTGTCCTGCCATCTGGGCCTGCGCGCGAGGGGGCCAACGCTCTTGTTTTGATGCAACGCGCACTAGCACTTAGCTGGCAGTCGAACGTGCAGGGATTAGAACGCCGCAACTGCGCGACTGGCGGCCAAATAATGTATTTTAAGAGATTATGTGTCTGTTCGTCTGTATTGTTATATTCTGATTTGGTCCCTTTCTTTTTGAACAGACCCTGAACAGCTAATGGAGATGAATAATTTCACACCTTTTACTACTAGTATCTTGTTACTATTATCTAGCAACAGTTTTGAGGATTTTTCCTCATCTTCAGGAACATTATGTAAATAAGAAAACATTATAGAAGCATATGAGACGTGCACCGATACATCACGTTGACGTTCTTTGTGAAGTTTCAAGGTAGCGTAACGAACCACGTTCTCCACTCACCACCTCCACCCCACCGTGGTCCCCTCCCCTTTTCAACACGACGTGCAGCAAGACCACGAGCGAGTGCTGCCCGTATCTGGGCGATCTCAGTAGTAGCAAGATAATAGCAGTAAAAGGTGTGAAATAACTAATCTCCATTAACTGTTAAGAGTCTGTTAAAAAATACGGCGACCAAAAGAGAATAAAATAATGTATTTCTGTGTATTGTCTAGTTCGAGTAAAAAATGCAATTCGTTTGATTACATGAAAGTTCATAAATATTTACTCTTGTGGCAATTTTATTGTTGTTTCACTCTGGCAAAGAAAATTATACGAGGACACCAAAATCTCAAATCGTTAGAAGACTTGATATGAATTTCAATTATTAATGTGCTCTTACAAGAAATTTAAAGAAATAATTTGGACCTCTTTTTCATAATTTTTTTGAAATATCTCAAGGGCTTAATGTAAAATACTCCTAAATTTCGAAGAATTCTTTTCAAAATCGCAAGTCCCCGATTCAGTTCAGAAAGATCATGGAATATTCATTTTTGGCAAAAAAGAAGAAGAAGAAGGTGAATAATTTTGACGCTAGAGTTTTTCATACAACGAGCGGGCCTTTTGAAAAAAACACTTTTTCGACATCAGAAAACTTCAAAACGTGTATTTCTATTAAAATGTCGAAATCGGTTTTTCGCAGCTTTACGTAACTTTAGATACGCACGTACACGAGAAAGTAAAAAGAAGATCTACGCCTTTCCTGAGCCGATGCTTGAAGAATTTCATTGGGCTTTGAGGAATGGAGGGAAAATGTTTCCTTGCTTGGATTCGCACCGTAGATACATTTGTCAATGGGAATCTCTTAGAAATTAACGTTGCCACAGAAATTTCCGACAAATAAGCGTGCGTGCCATTTACACGTTATCTGAATTCAAAGAACATTCGCTAGCAAACATTATGAGAAATCAAACAAGCCATAGAATTAAAAGTATCGAGATTTTCTGTCATCCGATGAACCGTAGCTTTATAGCAATTCTCAGCTGCTCTCTGCCTTTGTTGGTCACTTGATCTTTCTCTCGATTGCCCAGATTAGGTACCGAATAACTATTATTATTTCGGCATACGAAACATTGTTTTCCATTCCTTCAGCGATGACAGTTCGTTGCACTTTGCTCTAATAGGATTAGGTGGCATGAGTTATTTTATTGAAGAAATTTTAAACCTTAGATATGCGAAAAGTTATGACAAGTGACAGATTTTGAACGGCAATTATTTCAAAAAATAATATTTTTAATTTTTCTAATCTGTGTAATAAACGTTCTGTATCGACGATATTTGTCCGTATTCTTCTCATATCTTATAGACGCAACGATCTGTTAAAACTAGTCAGTTACCGAAAAAAATGCTTTCATTACATTTTCTTTTGTAAAGGCACGACCATCGGTAGTAATTCACCTAATGTGAAACTGAGCGAAAATTTCTGCAACCCAAAAAACAGGAGGCTTCAATACACAACTAATTTGGAATAGTTTTCTTAATATATTGTGCCCTCAGGCGACCGTTTCACTTTTATTAATATATAAACTATAACAATTGTTCATTTTATAATTTTTGTTCCCAATGAATTCCTAAGTGTTGGTGAAGGGATGAGTATAAACAGAAGAACATTATAGTGTCGGAAGTTAATTATCAACCAGCTGGACTTCCTGTTTCCGTAACCCGAATCGCTCATCAAGATATTTCTCCTTTCCCGTAAACCGAGGACGATTTCGAGACGTTGTTATACAATTAATAGCGGGGCATTCCTGGAGGTTAAAGGTAGCGGAAGTGTTACGTAATCTGCATTTCCCAGTTCCACGAGTAAGAGAAGTTTTGCAGCCTTATTTCAAAGCCTGTAGATGTACAACGTCGCTCGTTGGAGATGTATATTATTAAGCTTTAGGCAAGGAGTATTCTTGTTAATTCGTTTCATTTTTCTATCTACATACTTCAACATCTTTAACGTATGAACAAGGCTTCTGAACAACTGATTTTTTTTAAAGCACATTAAGTAGGGAAATCGAGATTAACTGCTCAACATTAGTCAATCCATATCACAAAGAAAATAAAATCCTTTATTTTCTTCCTTTGAACAAGTTTACACAAATGTGGCCTCGGAAGTCCGGCGTGCCCGAAGGGTATACACCGACTAAAAGGAATGTACGAATAAATTTTTATAAATTTATTTTCCTTTTTACTAAAAGAATATAATGAAAATGGATGGAGCCATTGTTTAAAAAAAATGAAAATTTTGTTTATGCTTCATGTAAAGTCCCCGCAAAAATTAAAATTGAAAGTCGTTTATTGAGCAGAAGAGGATGTTAACATGAATAGTCATGCCTCTCATTGACGTCAGATAACAGGTTTAATTGTGTTGCGAAGAGCAATGGGTTTGTCCCAAGCGCGTCACATGGCCGGTAGTGAAGTCGTCTTTGAGAAGTTTCGCGGACAGTGAGTGCAGGAGAAACGGGCTCGTCGCGTCGCGTCGCTTTGCGTCGAGTCGCGTGGGCGCGAGGCCGTGCGCGTGCGAATTGCGCTAATGGGCAGCGTGCGGGGCGCCGCATGACCCATTTTAAGCAGCGCCGCGTCTTCGCGCACGCGTCACTCCACACCCCACGCTCCCTGTGCTCTTCGTCCTTTGTCCGGCGGCCTCCTTCACCACGCCTACCCACCGGCGAGGAGTGGCTCTAACCGTGACTTCGCAAAGCCTCTTTAAGAAAATTGAATACAAGTCCGGGAGAGGCTCCTCAGGGTATCAACTGATGACACTGCAGGGCCTCTGACCGGGAGGTTCTAGGGGATTTTCGACACTAGCCAAATAGCTAGATCGAGTTCAGTCGCTGCCTGGAGGAGAATTCCAGCGGTCGGCTGCTCTCATCGGGAGTTTTCTGTGGTGTCTCCGATGAACACCAGGCGAATGCTGGAGTAGTATCCTACCAAAGGGACCACGGACCGCGCGCGATGTTTCTTTTCTTTTCTTTGTTCTATCCTCACACCTTACTTACTCCCACTTACACTTACATGCACTACCACTGTTGTCGGGAGAGTAGTCAGAAGCTTAAATTTTATCCGTGTTGGGGCGGTGCCCCGCTGATAGGAGATGTACCTCGTTTGGGTAAACACCGCTAGCCGACAGGTAGATCGGCGGCGCATCCCACCATCCAGCGGAGGAAAAAATCCGCCGTCCCCGAGGAGAAACATGTACTACACTTGAGAGACTACTGGCTTGAGCAGTTGACGCGACAGGAATCATCAATCAATCATCGACGCCAACACACCGAGGAGGGGCCCTAAACCACACTTAACAATGCTCTTTTAATAATATTAAACACAAGTAAAAAGAATGCGAATGTGAACTACGAGCTTCACCATTTTAAATGTTAATATTAAAATGTTTAATTTTTATGAAGTATTATAAAATCTTGGTAAAAAAATGTGGGACGTTTTCGGTCAGGAGCCGAAGCACATGCTTCGTTGGCTTGGATATTTTCACTTTCTCACCCAGTTCTCATTACCCAATGCTCATCATGTTCCTGTCGTTCTGCTAGCGTGGTCGTACGCTACTGTAGGTTCCACAGATGCCCATCCCCACTCCAGTCCCAAGCAATCTCGGCCCGTGCTCCAACCAGACGTAAACCCTCGTGTCTCTCATCACCACCGCATTCAGACACTCATCGTTCTCCTCATCCCAATTAATTCCCTCGATGCGATGCTACCACTATAATCATTCATCGTATTGTGACGGACCGGCGATTCGATCCTATTCTACAGTAAATTTGTATAAGGGGACAGGTATTCTTTCTTGCGAATGGGGGCATGCACAAACAATGAAAAAATTACTTTTAATGTAAAAACACAGAGTGCTTTATTCCCAGAAAAGATAATGAATATTACAAAAACATCGTTCCATTGAATGCATAGAAGGTAAACAAAATAATGGTTTAGCATTAATGACTTTCTTACGATATTGACAAATGTGAACAATTTTCTTATTAACTACGTAAATATTGCTAATGAACACTTTCTTTCTGTCTGAACTTTACACTTCATACTGTAAATGGGAGCTCCCTTTGCATGCACTGATTCATAATCACCTCGTTATTTCAATACTTATTCTATTTACAGACAATATGTACCCGTCCAAAATTCCCTTTCTATTCTCCTCATCAAATTAGATTATTTATCACTACATGGCAAATCCCCTCCTCTAATACCCCCTCTCACAATCGTCTACTCCCTTTCCCAACTCACTTGATTCTTTTACCACCTAATAATAAGTTCCTTCTAGTAACAGTCTTACTGATTTTGCTGCGTCTGGAATTCCTTCGAGCTCACCAACTCCGGATGCGCCAGCGCGATGTGACGAGTCGGGGCCGTTTCGCCCGCCACGTGGCCATGGCGCTTGCCCCCGCCGCTTCTACCAGGCCGCCGGTGCAAATCCCACGTCGCAGTCGTGCTCCCCAGGGCACGGCGATGTCCACTCGCCGCCAGATCAGCAGCCGTCCTGATTTCCAGTTCTTCCAACTTCGTTTGTTACGCCCGCCGATGCTGTATCGCTATGTTCGTTTCACTCATGCTGCCTTTGCCGTACACGTGTCTATACACTCATCACTTTCCTCGCCTCACGCCGTTTAATCTTTACTGTATATCACTTAACTCGAGATCAATTAATAGTCCTTCCTGTTTCTCATTGTCCTACGTTTCGATTTCTGCTCGATGTCATCGGATTCCTCTCGACTACTTTTCATCACCGCCATCATTAGCTTTCCGCGCTACCGCCCGTTACTCTTCCTCTTCGACCCCACCTTCCGACTGCTGCCGTCGTTCCCACGATCCTCTCCTCAACTGTCGAAGTCTCGTACTTCGCGTTCGTTTCGTCTCGCTTGGCGCGGGGCACACTCTTGCTCGGCCGAGTCCGCCCGGAACGGCCGTCTCTACCGCGCTGTTTAAACCATGTTGGCACCCGCGTCTATGTTCAGAAACGCGGTGCGTTTCAGTATCATTATTATTTGCCACTCTTCGTCCCTTACCGGGAGCGGTAGCTCAGTGCATCAACTGATCTCACTGCAGCGCCTCTAACCGGGACGTCCTAGGTTACACTACCCACCATGGCAGGATTTTCGATGCTAGCTTTCCAGCTAGGTCGAATTCACTCGCTGTCTGGAGGAGAATTCTAGCGGCCGGCTGCTCTGATCGGTAGTTTTCCGTGGTTTCTACGATCAACACCAGGCGAATGCCGGAGCAGTACCCTACCAAACGGACCGCGCGCGGTCTTTCCTTCCTCTTCCTTGTCATATCCTCTCCCCTTACACACACACACACACACACACACGCACACGAACAAGCACTACACTACCACGTATTCCGGGAGATCGGTCGGGAGCTTAGAGCTTGTCGCGGCTAAGGCGGTGCTCCGCTGGTGGGAGAGTCCTAGTTAGGGAAAAACCCCACTAACGGACGGTAGGTCGGCGCCAGATCTCGCCATCCAGCGGAGGAAGATCACCGCCATCTCCCGCGGGGGAAAAACATGCACTGCACTAACGGGACTAATGACCAAAGCAGTTGACGCGCCCGAAAACACGAAAAAACCAACCAATCAATCAATCTTCGTCCCATCATCAATTATACTGTGCACTCTTGCGGTAAAGCATTACTGTGATCATCTAACACGAAGACGATTGCCATAAAAGCATAAGCCTCCTGGTTTTCTTAGGCTCAGAAATGACCACCCTATTTAAGGGACCACGTACCGCGTCTTTCCTATTCCCTCCCATTCCCGTTCCTTCCGTTATTTTTCCTTTCATCGCTTTCCATCCCCAGGCGTGAATGACCGTTCCAGATGGAGCGCCCTAAAACAACGAAAGCGCGTGATCATGTATTGAGAGTTCCATCAGACGGACAGTGTCGGTTGGCGGAGAGCTCTTCACCCCGTCGAGTCCCTTAGCAACCGCTGGCCTCCGCCCGTCCGTAGCCGGTGCTTGCGAGGCCCCGCAGCCGCATGAATGAAACATGCGCCTCGCTCCACGGCGCCGCGCCGCGCCGCGCTCAAGGTCGACAGCGCTCGCGCACCGCACCCTGCCGCCTCCGCCGCCTCCGCCACCGCCTCCGCCACCCCCTCCGCCACCGCCTCCGCCACCGCCTCCGCCACCGCCACCGCCTCCGCCACCGCCTCCGCCACCGCCTCCGCCACCGCCTCCGCCACCGCCACCGCCACCGCCACCGCCACCGCCACCGCCACCGCCACCGCCACCGCCACCGCCACCGCCACCGCCACCGCCACCGCCCCCTCGACTCCCCACAGCAAATGAGGACTAGAAATAAAAAAAGGTGGAAATGCCATGTCTGTTAAATTTACGTTTTTACCAGAATAATGATGAATGAATCTATTACATAAATAAGAACCAAAGGCCAGACGCATTTCTTGATAGTGTTGCGGGGTGATTATAAATGCCAGAAGTTTCTGCTTTGTACGTTGTAGGTTTAACGTACACATAAACTAATTTTTTCTCCAAAGTATGAAAATGGCATATCTATTTTTATTTCAAGTCTTCAAATATCTTCCAAAAGATTATTACTGTCTGAATAGCTCGCAGTTTTCATTGAACGGTTCACCAGTTAACAATGTTATAATATATCCGTTAACGAGGCAACCCTGTAATGCAAATATTTTCGAAACGGTGTGAAATTAAAGTTGTATCAATCTCGTACACTGTCAAGTTAGGACAAAATACTTGTGGATATAGTGTGATATTGATGAACAATATTTATAGTGGACGAATTCTTTGTGGATGAAATATCAATGAACGAAATGAAAATGGACTGTGACAGTGAACAACATGAAGTGGTGAAACTGACCTGCAACGAACCAAAATTTAATGTGTTACAAACAAGAAAACGAAATATGTTATTTTTTTCTCATTCGGTTCGACAACATTTGCTAAGATGAACTTAAGTGATTTTTCCTGCCTAAATCTGCAAAGTAAATGGCTATTTTGTACAATTTACGAGAAAGCGCTTGACACAAAAACCGCAAATGCAGTACAAGGAACCGATCCTGTATTGAAGAGATTTAAGTCGAATAAATAGCGTGATTTATTGAAATACATTAATTACAAAATACGTTATGATTTGGTAACTTTTCCAACATTATTAAATGCGGTAAATGAATTCAAAATATAATTCCTTGTATGATAATAATCACCTTTATTATTCTTAGCTAATTGAAAACCATTAACATTACTATCAAATATTTACCCACATTTTAAATTTCCAGTTCGAATTCCCTCCGAAGTCTACAATTTGATTGATGTGTCCAGGCAAGTCCACTGGTGTGGTAATTAGTCCCGTTAGTGTAGTGCTTTTCTGTCCCGTGATGTGACGACGTTCCTCTCCCACTGGATAGTGAGATCCGGGGCTGACCTAAACGTCTGCTTGCAAGGATTTCTCACTAAAACCGGGAGCGGTAGCTCAGTGCATCAACTGATGTCACTGCAGCGCCTCTGACCGGGAGGACCTAGGTTCGAGTCCTGACAGCGGCAGGATTTTCGGCACTAGCTTTCCAGCTAGGTCGAATTCGGTCGCTGTCTGGAGAATAATTCTAGCGGCCGGATGCTCTGATTGCTAGTTTTCCGTGGTTTCTCCGATCAACACCAGGCGAATGCCGAAGCAGTACACTACCAAACGGGCCACGGACCGCGCGCGATCTTTCCTTCCTCTTCCTTGTCCTCTCCTCTCCCCTTACACACACACACACACTAACATGCACTACACTACCACATATTCCGGGAGACCGGTCGGGAGCTTAGGTCTTGTCCCGGCTGGGGCGGTGCACTGCTGGTGGGAGAGTCCTGGTTAGGGGGAAACCCCACTAGCTGACGGTAGGTCGGCGCCGGATCTCGCCATCCAGCTGGGGAAGATCTCCGCCATCTCCCGAGAAAAAGCATGTACTACACTTACGGGACTAATGACCGAAGCAGTTGACGCGCCCGGAAACACGAAAAAACCAACCAACCATTTCTCACTAAAGGTATCTCCCCTCTCTGGGGCACCGCTCAAGCCGGGGCAAGCTATAAGCTACCGACTGGTCTCCTGACACGGGTGACAATGCTAAGTGTACGTGTCTAAAGGGAGAGGGTAGGGCTTGGAAGATGAAGGAAAGTTCGCATGTGGTCCTTGGGCCGTACGTTACGGAACTGCTTCGACATTCGCCTGGTAATGGCTGTAAAACTACAAATTGGAACAACAGGCCGCAGGTCTAAAACTTCTGTTCAATTTGGCAGCCTCATGGAGTGGAATGCTTTCGAGCAGCCTTTTCTTATATAATGGTATCTTCATTACGATGGGGATCAGCTCTCCAAATAGGCTGTTCGCTTGCGCCATTCTGAATTGTACTGCATGTGCTTAGCTTTGGAAAGTCACCGGAAGTGCAATACGTTGACGCAGCTGCTACGAAAACATCCTATACATTCAGGCATCAACTCATTACAGTAAGAAATGAAGGAAATCACAAATATCCTTGAATATTGAATATTCCAGGTAAATGCAAAGCCATGTAGTGACAATGATTTTACTAATACTTTCCTTCATGTATTCTCCTTTGTAACATACACTTCTTGAACTAGTAAATATCTCGAGAAAATGTGTCCTTTTCCTCTTTGGCAGTCTTTCAAAGAAGTTTCAAGTACTAGATCAAATCTCTGAGCATCTATTTACTACTCAATTTATGACCTATGTCTACTACGAGACCGTAATGTGGGAGGCACAGAATAGCACAAAGACGCACACTTGGTGACTCATTGGTTGTTACTCAATTTAAAACTGCACAGTGATGCCCAACTACGCGTTTATGATTTGATAAGGCTTTTAATCGCAAATCAGTTTGTTATGCCTCGGCTGAAGTGACTCACGGCAACAACTGTGAGTCACTCACCAGGAAGTTCTAGGGTTCCAGAGAAAGTGCCGAATTTTCGTGACAGCTAGATACCTTGGTTGAATTCAGTCACCATTTACAGGATAATTCTTCACCATGATTTCTCCGATCAATACCAGGCGAAAACTGACACTACCTTAATCGCCTCTGATCGGTAGTTTTCCGTGGTTTCTCCGATCAACACCAGACGAATGCCGGAGCAGTACCCTACCAAACGAGCCACGGACCGCGCGCGATCTTTCCTTCCTCTTCCTTGTCCTATCCTCTCCCCTTACCCACACACTTACACAAACATGTACTACACTACCACATATTCCGGGAGACCGGTCGGGAGCTCAGAGCTTGTCCCGGCTGGGGCGGTGCCCCGCTGGTGGGAGAGTCCTGGTTAGGGGGAAACTCCACTAGCCGACGGTAGGTCGGTGTCGGATCTCGCCATCCAGCGGGGGAAGATCACCGCCATCCCCCGTGAAAAACATGCACTACACTAACGGGACTAATGAACGAAGCCGTTGACGCGCCCGGAAACACGACAAAATCAATCAAATCAATCAAAACCTTAATCGCGAACGACCGTTATTTCCCTCACTCTTATTCCCTTACATATTCACATGCACTACCCTGCCACACACTTCAGCAGATTATAGTCTCCGGGCTGTAGGGTCCAGTCTATAGGGTAGACTGTCATGGCTCGACTCACAACAGATCTGCAGCAGAGCCGCTGGGAGGAATTTCACTATTTATTCTATAGCCCAGATATCGCCTCCAGCTACTTTCATATTTTCTTACATATTCAAGAAATTCCTGTCGGGTCAGTATTACATGTATTACAGTAATGGACAGTTATGTGGTTGACAATCAGTGGAACATATCCCAGGCGGCAGATTTTTGACACGGAGATAATAAAGTTGATCCCATGGTATGACTAATGTCTCGTTTGTGATGGTGATTACGTGGAAAAAATAATGCAACATATGCTGTATCTGCTACAATTAATACTGTCCGTGAAAATATTATGTTTTGCTTTTGTTGACGATATAGGGAAACGTACTTTCTGGATGCGCCTAATCGATGAAAGTAAAAACAGTGTCTGGTTACGCACTACGATCTGATGGATCTCCTTCCAACCCCCTCAAAAATTATACGTCTGAATGAGCGCATTCCACCTTAGTTCGCTGCAAGTCACAAAGCGGTCCAAAAATGAAAAATTGTAATGCCACGGAAATTTTAATCGTATTTGAAAGATTTCTGAATCTAATCCTATTAGTCCCTCATTTTTGTTCGATCTAAATCGATATCAATGATATGTTTTCTCTGAGGTGAAAATCATGTAAGCCCGTCTAAATTGAAATGTAATATTATACACGTTTGTTTTACGAGAATGATTACAACTCTCTCAAGTGATCTTTTCATCTTCTTCTTTTCATCTTCTTCTTTTCACCTTCTTCTTTTCACCTCCTTCTTTTCACCTCCTTCTTTTCACCTTCTTCTTTTCACCTTCTTCTTTTCACCTTCTTCTTTTCACCTTCTTCTTTTCACCTTCTTCTTTTCACCTTCTTCTTTTCACCTTCTTCTTTTCACCTTCTTCTTTTCATCTTCTTCTTTTCATCTTCTTCTTTTCATCTTCTTCTTTTCATCTTCGCCTTCTTGTTTTCGCCTTCTTGTTTTCGCCTTTGTTTTCGCTTCTTTTTCGCCTCTGTTTTCTTCTTGTTTTCGCCTTCTTGTTTTCGCCTTCTTGTTTTCGCCCTCTTGTTTTCGCCTTCTTGTTTTCGCTCTCTTGTTTTCGCCTTCTCGAGTTTCGCCTTCGTTTTCGCCTTCTTTGTTTTCGCCTTCCTTTGTTTTCGCCTTCTTGTTTTCGCCTCTTGTTTTCGCCTTCTTGTTTTCGCCTTCTTGTTTTCGCCTTCTTGTTTTCGCCTTCTTGTTTTCGCCTTCTTGTTTTCGCCTCCTTCTTGTTTTCGCCTTTTGTTTTCGCCTTCTTGTTTTCGCCTTCTTGTTTTCGCCTTCTTGTTTTCGCTCTCTTCTTTTCATCTTCTTCTTTTCACCTTCTTCTTTTCACCTTCTTCTTTTCACCTTCTTCTTTTCACCTTCTTCTTTTCACCTTCTTCTTTTCACCTTCTTCTTTTCACCTTCTTCTTTTCACCTTCTTCTTTTCACCTTCTTCTTTTCATCTTCTTCTTTTCATCTTCTTCTTTTCATCTTCTTCTTTTCATCTTCTTCTTGTTTTCGCCTTCTTGTTTTCGCCTTCTTCTTTTCCTCTTCTTGTTTTCGCCTTCTTGTTTTCGCCTTCTTGTTTTCGCCTTGTTGTTTTCGCCTTGTTGTTTTCGCCTTGTTGTTTTCGCCTTGTTGTTTTCGCCTTGTTGTTTTCGCCTTGTTGTTTTCGCCTTGTTGTTTTCGCCTTGTTGTTTTCGCCTTGTTGATTTCGCCTTGTTGTTTTCGCCTTGTTGTTTTCGCCTTGTTGTTTTCGCCTTGTTGTTTTCGCCTTGTTGTTTTCGCCTTCTTCAGTCTATCCTATCCACACCCTATATTGTCATAATAGTTCGTAACTGGGAAAAGTAGCGATTTCAACATCGTGTCGCACACCTTTAAAGGTAGTTCCGGCACTGCGCAGACAGTTGAGACTTTGAGAGCAATTCTTCTTTACTACCTTCTTCACAATTAACCCTCACTCTTAAACCCGAGAACACATCACAATACCAGAGAATGAAATCATCGCTGCATTGGCGCTGCAGTAAAACGTTTCTGAATTAACAAAGAGAGTAGTCGGTGAAAAATAAAATCATAAATTGTCTGTTCACTTTTTTTCATTTTTCTGACGACCTTTTTCCTTCCACAACGTTGACACTTATTCTGATTTCTGTAAGTAGTGGAGTTCTACTTGTATTGCAGTAAACACCGTATATGTTCGGTTCTTTACAAACATCAGTTCAGTTTCTATTCCATAAATAAAACTGTTGCGAGAATTCTATAATTCCTTGAATACCAGAGGTTGGAGAGTTATTTTCTCAGAAACGACTATTATGTTTCATATGTAAAAATAATTCTCAGCAATATTTTCGCAAAATTTAAACATGGAAATATCAAGAAACTACAGTAAAATTTTAAAACAGAAGTGATCATTCGTCCATGTTTTTCCGCATATTGCATTAGAAGCTCGAGAAACATTATCGTGGTAATGTACAAATTATATCCACGATTTTTTTGGACATAAAGTGTATGTGACCTTTCACTACCAGTTTTAGAAAATTTTAATGACGAATTTTGGTGCAATATATAATATGATTGGCACATAACATTGTGTGGTTACGTCATCAATGACCGCCTTCACTATAAAATTAAAAAATATCTCTAATAATAACTTCGGTCAAAATCGAAAATGAAATAAAAATAAAAAATGAAACAATAACAACTTGCAATTGAAAATTTTCACAAATTGGAAAGCTTTGAAAGGCACAAGAAAAGGTCATGTATCGATCAATAACAACAAACTTGGAAATGAATCTATGGCCGAGTGCCTGAGGACACTACTAATAAATTTGCAAAGAAGGGATAAATTTATTTTTAATTTCTTAGTAAGTAAAATGATCCTGAATATTTTAACAACACGCTATTTGCCAACGTATAAAAACAAATAATGAAATGTAATGTAAATATTATAAAGAAATAAAATATAGGTAATATTAGGGGTTTATTTGTTTATATGGTTATTATATTTGTTTCGCAGGAATGCATCCGGTCTGTTCACGCTAAACCTAGCCAATAACCTCCTGGAAGCTCCGTCAGGTCCGCTGATCGCCTCGGAATCTCTGAAGAATCTGGATCTGCATGGAAACAGGTTGCGCGCGCTACCTGGCAACGCGTTTGCGAACTGCTCGTCGCTAGCAGCGCTCGACCTGAGTGACAATCCGCTAGGCGCGCTGCCATCGGCAGCACTAGCGCCTCTCACGGGACTGGAGACGCTCTCGGTGGCGCGATGCGGCCTGGAAGCTTTGGATCCGATCGCCCTCGCTCCGTTAGCGCAGGTGAGAACATGGAAAAGAATTCTTTATAGTTCTATAAATGTAACCTCATGAATGGAAAGAAATAATAGACCTTATCCCTCAGCATAACTCACTATGAATATACTCCGTGCATTACGAGATCGGAGAATAAAGCACATTTGGAATAAAATGTTTTGTAAAGGATGTCTCCTGTTAAATATTATGGCCTGAAAAAATGACAAAATAATAAACTTCATTCCATCTTGGTAATTCATAGTCGCAGAAAAATCTCAATTATTTCACTCAATAAAAAAATAATATCGTATCTATAAGCAAAAATCAATTGACCCTTGCAAACTCTAGGAACTTCGAATGTGAGGTTTCAGAATTTTCTTTTGACGATTCCCGTGCTGTACAGTTTTCAAGACATGGACTATCTCCTTAATTTCGCAAATTTTGTTACATAACTTTTGCAGTCATATGTAACCTTTACTTCCAAAATCAGCGATAAAATTAATCCAATATCGATAATTTCTTGGTTATAATTACTTAATTATTTTATGACTCCCTTAATTCAACAGATTTTACCTATTTTATAAGCTATTTTTTTTAATGAAGAATAAATCCAGACATTCAATATTCTTACGGAGATGATGCTACACTTCACGTTTCTACCGACTCGTACCATTAGACACATTTTACGATTTGGACTGAAACTTCAATTCAAATATTCAATGTTAACATTTTAATTAAGGGTAAGTTTGTATGAAAGCAAAGTTAAGAAAAGTATGAAAGTTTGCAGTGATCATAACTCTTTACAATCTTGATTAGGAAATTGATCCTCAAATTAAAAGAAATGACGCGGCATAGAACGATGTACCTTGTTGTTGGTCACATTTGTTCTGGACTTTTATGTATTCAAATTGGAGTTCAGTTTTAATAGAAAATGAAATGTATGTTCATGGCATAATTGTTTTTGCAAAGAACTGATTTCTGTTCTCTGGATTTTTAGGATGTAATATGTGTGAAACATTATGCATAATTCACGACAATGCTAATTTTATTATATCAGTGCGGTAGTGTGACATTTCCACTTGCTGTGATCAAAAGATCAAGCGTTATTGCAAAGATCAGGCGTTCCGCAATCATCGCTGTCTGCAATCTTGAGAACAAGTTGCACAATGACTTCTTGATTTGTTTCACGAGTAAGACAGGAACGTTGTAAGCTAAATACTGCACACAATTTTTACGAGAAATTGTATCGGCTTTGAGAAACACTAATGCCCTACTACACACCATGCAACGAAAAGTTAGTCTGCCATTACAGCCACATTATATGAATGTTCGTTTGGCTTGCACACTTGATACGTATCACAATGTCCAGCTATTCTCAAATTTGAAGTAACATTTATAATTGGAAGTAAACGGGTGTTTATTTTATTTGTTTGCATCTCAGGTTTTTGAAAAATATCAAACGAAGTACCTCGATTACTACGAGATTCGTTTTACAAACTGGGGATGCTCTCTTTCTGTGTGCAATGATCCAGGTTCAATTTCCGCCAAGGGTAAGAGAAATGTAAATCTTCCGCAACGCAGTAATGTGTCGCAGCCTCTGGATGGCGCAGAAGGTAGCTCCTGAAGCTGTGTGTTGTGCTGTGGCATGACGGTTGGCATTTGTAATGTCCGTGGATACAACGCCTTAGTACCATACTTCCCCTCGTTGCCTAAAAGGTTTCAACACCTAGCCTCTAGTTCCCCTTTGATTATTTAAATGAGCCTGTAAAGACAGAGACAAGCAGGTTGCGGTCTTTCAGAAAATCAGTGACCCCTTTCACACGCGGGTTGCTTTACTATCTACTCGACAGATGACTGAATACACACAGTCTGAATGTCCCGTTCACGTTTGCGTTGTAAATAAGGGCGTGGGACGCGAATTGCTGTTCTTTTTGTATAGAAAATGTCATAAGCAATAAAAACTGCCCATCCGTTTCTAATGAAGCGAGTTTAAAGTTTCTGTATAGAAGGAAGGGAACAGGGTCTAAAATCGAATCCCTGAACAATTAAATGAATGTGAAAGATAAGAAAATAAAATACTTTAATCACAGTAGTACATATACTCTCCCAGATCGATATTCATCGATACATAATACATAACAGGTTCAAAGATATCCTCGGGAACTTGTTGAAATTACCGCACTGTCTTTAGTGGTGCCTCGGGTTATTCACTTTCAAGTACAGGTGTAATTGGATAGAATAATAAATTATTCTAACTTTGAAGAAAATCTCTGTACTATAGATTCCTATCATTATAAATTGTTTTTTCTCCCTTTCACTAAGGGTTACATTGGGGATATTGACTCTAACTACGAGAGAATGATATAAATAGACAAACCATGATAAATTCTTGCATATTTTCCGAAGTCAAACTTCCAACTCGGAATACACTCCTACAAAATTACCTTAAAAATACATAACACAACGGACAAAACATAAATAAGCTGAACAGTTGACTATAATATAACTCAATCCCTTTTTTCTGCTGGATGGCACTAAATTTTGTAATCTGTCAAGGAGTGATTTGCAGTCTAGCCAGTCATTACACCTTTTGACTAACACAACAATAATAAACCTAACCCAAACTAATATTTTCAATATTAAACAGAATACCTACATTCCAAAATGTGTCTACAATTTGATCTGTAACACGCCTACGAAAATAATCCACTGCAATGCAACGAAAATCAAATTATACTCGTTTAAATTATAGCATTAATACTATATTGTATTTCTTGTTTTTGCTATGCTCCTTCATGAGAACTAATAACTAACATTATAATCAAAATCCAATGTTTATTATATTCCCCCAACGCTATTCATTTTGTGTTACAACTTCAACAATTGCAATTCTGTTGTATTGTTCTAGAACCCGGTTAATTACAAAATAGATCATCTTTCTCAGGTCTCCTGGAAGAAACTGTCTGATAGGTGATCGTGGCTCAAAAACAATGAAATGCTTATTTTCCAATCCACTGTCGGTGTTTTGCTTTGCAAAAATCGAAACCTGTTACCCCAAAAAAATCTGCCTCCAAAATTTCCGCAGGGTAAAACGAAACCGTTTTCTGCGTACAGCAACTGCGCCGAATGTTCTCACGCCTGAGACGAAGCTCGATGCCCATGGGTTGACGTAGATTGCCTGGATTCATCCGCCACGTAAGGACGAATTCCGAATGCGGTCATCCTCAAAGCCTTCGTTGCCACAGAAATTCAGGGTCTCGTCTAATTGCAGTCACAATTGTTATCCTGAAAGCGCTGTTTGTGTTTTTCATATAATCTTGGAGTCAACAGCTTAAAAGATTCGCGTACATTCGTGGCTGATCCAATTATGTCCACCTCGTGTCGCTCGTACAAAATTCACGCAAACCAGCAGTAAGCAATTAGCTGTAAGCAATACCGTTACACAATAAAAGTGTGTTACCTATTTTCTACGTCCAAGAATCCAAGTTGTTTACGCTATTTTAATAAAATTAAATTCCAAAACTGTAAATAATCCCACCCTCAAACAGATCACAAGTCGATCAGTTTCTTACCTGTTATTGAGTGGTAACTGAAGTCCAATCGCAATTCCGACATACACACCCTCCCGTGGCGGAGTCTCGTATCAGAAGAATACTTTTCCCAATTCACATAGCGGCATCCTATGGATCAATTCGATGTAGATCAAATCGATATCTGATTTGAGCATTGCGATCGGGCGCGCGTGCGCAGTAGCGTCACTGTCGCGTTTAGTCATCGAAGTGCACAAAGCTTTGCATGCTTTTGTAAACACAGATTGGCTCTAAGCAATACCGTTACCCAATAAAAGTGTGTTACCTATTTTCTACGTCCAAGACCATCACGACCGCAGAGCGAGGTGACCTCTAAAAAAGAATATTTGCACAGTTCTGAAGTAAAACTGAATCGATTTCTCAAATAAGTGTCCCTTAATGGGGATGACTGCTGTGTAGGGATGGCTGTTTCAGCAGGTTTCACTGTATTTTTATTCCTGAGTCATACGAAAGCGAAGGTTTCCGCGGCAAGGATCAGAATCTACTTGGCTGTCAGGAGACACCGTGTATTAGGCACAGATGACAACCTTTCGGCCGTCATACTGCGACATTCCTCAGGGCGGATATTTTTTTTAAATTCGCCCTGCGGAAGGGCACAGAATGGCGGCCGAAACGTTAGCATCTGTTCTGAGGAAGCTGGGTCTTTGGGGCAGTCAAGTAGGCCCTAGAAGTCATCTCCCCTTACGTCTGTGACTACATGGGATCTCGGAACAAATGTTAGAAACACAAATGTCTGGAACATAGGGGAGTCAAAAATACTTTTTGGAAACGAATAGGTGGGAAATTTCATATAAAGAAGTTACACATGGAAGATTTGCTCCTAGTTGGAAGGCAACTCATTAGGCACTGGTGTTTTGCATGCCACGTTCTAACGCAATCGAAAGTATTTCTTTAGCTGTCGAATAGTGCGTGATGTGTTGCCTCACAATGACGGGGAAATGGCATATGTGTTGAAATTTTCCACATTTCCACTGGTAAAAAGTGATCAAGTGACTCCCCTACCCAACTTACATGATTTCAACATTAATGAAGCATCATAACATTTTTAGAATGCATGTGCAAACCTTTAAGTCGCGTAGATGACTAGAAATGATTACGATTTGTCAATGAACATGTATTGGAAAATTGCCTATAGTAATTTTATGCACGTGATACTTACCCCTGACTGGTAAGCAACTAGTTGTTTAAAGGCCCGTTTGAGAGACGCAGGAAATCTTATCCGCTGAACTTAGAACTTATCCTGCAGAACACTTGAGTGTGTCACATATGTAATTTCCTTGAAGAAAAAGTCCATTATTTTGTTTGATCAATGGCAAATACTAATAATGTTCGACTCCTCTCTATGCCCTACTTTCGACACCAATTTTTCCGCTAGGTTGAATTCAGTCCCTTTCTGGAGGAGAATTTTAGTGGCCGGCTGCTGTGATCGGTAGTTTTCCGTGGTTTCTCCGATCAACATCAGACGATTGTCGGAGCAGAAAGGGGCCACGGACCGCGTGCGATCTTCCTTCCTCTTACTTGTCCTATCCGCACCCCTTACTTTTCACACACTTACACTAACATGCACTGCACTAGCACACATACCGGGAGACCGGTCGACAGCTCAGAGCTTGCCCCGTCCCCGCTGGTCGGCGAGATTTGGTTAGGCTAAAACCACGCTAGCCGACGGTAGGTCGGTGCCGGATCTCACCAACCAGCGCGGGACGATCACCACCACCTCCCGAGGGGAAAATATGCACTACACTTACGGGCCGATGTTACGCATTGACGCGACCGGAATCACTAAAAATCAATCAGTCAGTCAACGCCCTAGATGCATTGCCAGCAGCGCAGCGACGAGTGCGTGTGTGTGTGTGTGTGTGTTTCAGCTGAAGACGCTGGACGCGTCGGGCAACGCGCTGGGCGTCGCGGGGCGGTGGGCGGCGGCGCTGCGGCCGCTGGCGCGCCTGGACGCGCTGGTGCTGGCGCACGCGCAGCTGGAGGGGCCGCTGCCGCCCGACGCCTTCGCCACGTGCGCTTCGCTGCGCCGCCTCGCGCTCTGCGGCAACCCGCGCCTGCGCGACCCCTGGCCCGCCGCCGCCGCGCTGCAGAACCTCGCAGAGATGGAGGTCCTACACCTACTTTAATAACTAAGTGCCATTACGTAGACATAACGCTAGAGCCCCTTTCCATGGAGGCACTCAGTTGCGCTGCTGCATTGGTTCAAATGGAGCCACTCAGTTGCGCTTCCGAGTGGCGCTGTTGCATTGGTTCAAATGGAGGCACTCAGTTGCGCTTCCGAGTGGCGCTGCTGCATTGGTTCAAATGGAGCCACTCAGTTGCGCTGCTGTGGCGCTGCTGTGGCGGTTAACGGTCCACTCCCATCGCCAGCAGCGCAGGCGCGCTTCCACGTCACCACTAGAAGAGTTCTAAATGGCAACCTTCACACTAGATTACTCGGAAGAGCCACTAAGCTTCATTGTTTACATGTTAAATGCCTGCCTGCTGTCGGCTCACGAACCTTTTTTTTCTCACGCTTAGTGGCTCTGTACGGTGGCTGAGTGCGAAGGGGTACGGCGCCTCTGGGAATGCTGCTGAGTGGCTCCATGTGAAGGCTCCTCTTTCCTTTAAGGATTTTATCAGATTGCAGTAAATCAAAAACGATCTAAACAAATTTTTATAGCTAAAAATGGCATACGAGTTTACTTCTATTTAAAGACAAGCTATTTTATTTCGTAACTTTTTCTTGAAAGAAGATAGTAATACAAAAGTTATTGAACGACACACGGTCGGTGAACACAAATATCGGGCTTGGTTGGTTATAAACCTGGAGTATCGCCTTGAATCACGAACTTAAACCGCGACCGTCAATTGTTCTCTATCGGTCTATTCATGTCAATGACCGTAACAGCTAACTTAGAGTGATTAATGCAGTACATAAAAGATAACGTGTACATTTTTTATAAATTGCATTGTGATTCTCCAGAGTCTCCCAAATAGTTGAAACCAAAAATACACAAACAATAATATTATAACCAATTACCAACATATATTGCGCTTAATGCTCAAAAATAATTTGGATACAACGTAACAGTAGATAAATGATAAAAGAACAATTATATTTTTGAATATCATAAATTAAAATTAAAATTAACATTGAAAATGGTATAAATCATGTTAGAACCACTTTTCCTTACAAGTCTGTTTTATGCTCGAAACTTGTAGAAAGACAAATTCTAAATTTAGAAAAATGTTTTCAATAATCACATATGATACATGAATATGATTCTCTAAGTTCATAATTATCATTACAGTCATTCTGACTGTAAAAGTCATAATTATGTGCTAAGAGATCAACATAGTATATTCTTATATCATTTTCTTGAAAACGTTTCATTACTGCTTATTAGTTTATTTATGAATTCACTTCTAAAACGTTCTGTTCGAGGTGAGTCGCATGGATAAACTTCCTGGAGTTTGAATGCAATCCTGTTCACTTTGTATCCATATTTTAATTGACCCGTTCATTCCCCACTAGTCCCGGACAAACGTGAAGTGGTGAGTGACGGAGTGCGCGTGCGCAGGTGTGCGGGTGTGGGGTGAGCGCGCTGCCCTCTGGCGAGCTGCGCGCCAACCTGTCGTCGCTGCGGCTGCTGGACGCGTCGGACAACGCGCTGGGGCCCGTGCTGCCCCCTGGCGGGCTGGCGCTGCCGGCGCTGGAGACGCTCCGCCTGGCGCGCTGCGGCCTCGCGGCCCCGCCCACGCACGCCGCCTTCCAGGTGCGCGATGCCCCTCCTGTGCGAATGCTAGTTTCAAGCGGAATTCACGCAGGAGAGCTTACACGTTAATTTATCTGAGTGGTCGGGAAGAGAGGTGGGGAAAATGAGTGTAAACTTATTAATTACAGATTGAATTTATTGTCCCAATTATCCATTGCCATCTAAATTACTGAGACAGGAGAGAGAGGTGAGAGAAGGAGGGAGCGAGAAAAAGGAGAAGAGACGGAGGCACTCGTGATAGCTTCAGCGGCTTACCATGGCACCAATCTCGGCTTGCAGAAGTGCAGCGGCTCCGTCCTGGTTCATGGCGAAGTTCGTAACTGGTGACGGTGACAAGGCTCGTGGAGAACTGCGGCGGGGTTCATGACGGCACCAACGTCGGTGGCTCAGGACTAAGATCCGAGATCTGACCCTCTTGTTGCTTCATGCATTCCATACATATATATGTGATTCGGGTGTTTTGAAAAGTGCCCTTGGGAAAGTCATGTCTAAAATTGTCAACATGTTTTCCACGCGACGATTTTTCCCGCTTTCTTGCTTCGGTTTGGGGTCATGTGGCGAGAATAACTGAAGTTTGAATTTTAGTTTTGATATGGGTCATCACAGGTGGGCCAGCACCGTCCAGGCTCGTTCGCAATGCAAGCATGGCGTCAACATAAAAGAAGAAATAAAAGAGGTCATCTTCGTCAACATACTAGCTTTATTAAGATAGCCGGCACTGTGCACAGTCGACCGACTTTTGCCGAAAGCAGCGAGACTAACGATGACGGCAAAGCCTTCGAAAGCCGGCTATCTTAATAAAGCTAGTATGTTGACGAAGATGACCTCTTTTATTTCTTCTTATAAGAACGTCAACAACACCAAATCAGAATTCCCACAAGTCAACATAAAAGTTAGGACTACGTCTATAAGCGGACCCAATCAACGGTTTCGCATAAGCATAACACGTAAGACGTTCACTTGACAGTTTACAAGCTTCGAGCTTCTGTGCTTATGCTTAAGTAAGAAATAACGTACTGTGATTGGTTCATTTCTTAACTCAAAACCGAGTGTAGAAATAGGATCGAAGTCCATAGATCGAACAAACGGCTGGTTTTCCAGATTGCTTGGTTGAGTTTTGGCGGTTTTCTTTTTTTAATTTGTTGCGTACGATCGTTTTGTAGTTCAATTTTGTTGTAGTACCCTTAGTACTGTTTATTTGGTTTGGTATTCGTAATAGTATCATGTAGTTTATGTATCAAGAAGTCATTTTTATTGAAATTGTATATTGAACTCTTAAGTTATGGACACAGTCGATATCTCGAAATCAATTCTCACTTCTGCCCAATAGTAAACTAGAATGCCCCACAAATAATATAAAATCATATTTTGCTTACATCTATGTTGAACATTGTGAATACTTCGGTCTATCACTTACGTTAAAATTTGCCTATGCGTTATGCTTATGTTTACGTTTGCATTGTGAATGGGAGTTAAGGACGAGACTCAACTCCGGTGGAGGAGGCATGGTGGGGGTATGTACGAAAAAAGTGGCAGTTAAATGGCTCAACTAGAGTCCTTAGATACAGAAAATAGAGCATTCCATTCTGCCACTGATCTCACCATTTTATATCCACTTGAGAATTGCAGTTGCATTTTGTGTGCTGAAAACCATGAATATATCCAAAACCTATATTAATATTCTTGGAAATTTTCCTAAAATTGTTATAGTTCCCATTCGGCTCCTGATAGTTGACAAATAGGTCTATCGGATGAGAGGATATTAATGGCGGCTGTAGCATTACTCTCTGTATTTAGGGACTCAACTGAACTTCAGCGACTTCATTCGCTGAATGAAGGAACTGGCCTCGTTTTTTGGCCAGTAACGACCATAGCGCACTTGACCAATATCACCTACAAGTTAGTGTGTGAAGGTGTAGATGGGCACGTGAGCTTGGAGGCCTATAGCCGAAAATGTCTTAAAAGGTCCTCCCATTGACCGTGCTCATGTTCAGTTTAGCCGATTACCTGCCGTCGCGTTTCATCTATATCACCACCGCCACCGCCACCGCCGCCGCCACCGCCACCGCCACCGCCACCATCGGAGTTGAATCTCCTCCTAGTCTTCATGGTGCAAAGTACCACCGCAGTGACGGCTTGTCAGCTTTTCTTGAGGGTAGGATGGCAGAGAAGTAAATTTCATCAACCACTTTGAATGGAACGTACAACAAATTGGATTATATTCGTCAACTTGCAATTGGAGAATGAAAGCAAGATCTGTGGGTTCGAATTGTCCCTGACTTCCGCCAGCTCACGTTTTGCGATTACACACTGGGCCAGCTCCTCTGCCAGGATCTTGACGCATCCTGGCTTTGCTGTTGAGTGGCATAGCCTAGGTCCAATGAAGTGTTGATGTAGTTGTTCGAGCCGATAAATAGATCTCCACTCTTGCAAGTCGCAGATTACTTGCAAGGGAGGAGATCCTTTGAACTATGTAGTTCCACTAAAATACGTTCCTTCTGACCGCAGGAGCGCTGTGAGATGGCACATAAATGCGCGATAGAAGGAAAGGGTGTTTGTTTCTCAGGTAGCGATTTAGAATAGATTTCGAGCGATTTTTGAAATCGTGCTTTGTTTATAACTCGATCAAAGTAAATTTCCTCATCGCTATCAACTGAAAAGGAATACGTAGGTTTTCTCTTAAACATCGAAGTAAATATTTTATTTAGTATTTTTTATTTTACATTTTCACATGTAGCGAGGCAAGCGCTTCATAAGAGTGAATAGAACTGCAACTTAGCACACGTATTGCTTAGTTACAAACAGGAGAGCGAGGATACTCCCACTGGATTTCTCAATTTGGTAATTACATCCAGAAAAACAAAATAAGTGAGAACTTTACTTCTTTGCCTTCCCTGTGAAGACAGAACATGCATTTTTTCCATGGTGTCGATATATCTCAATTGTTAAGCTTTTTCCTGTTCTTATTTGCAACATCACAATATTTTTAATTCACTGAAACATAGTTAAAAGATTCGAGTCCCAGCGAAATAATGCATCATAATGTTTTACCCAAATATTTCGTAGCATTTAATTAACTGAAAATTGTATGTTCCTTGAATTTCATGTTCACGAGTATTTCGAAAAAAATTGTAAATCAAGACGCAACATTACAACTTGTATGGGATTAAAAGTTTCCTTATTTCATGAAGGTCAGTTTTAAAGCAAATGATGCAAGGGGACGGATGAGTGACAGAAATTTTGTCCTTACAAGAATTTTTTAAAAAAAATAATAAATTGAAACACATTTTTGGTAACTGAAACCGAATTTGAAATAAAGTTAGTGATCCCACTGAGTACTAGAATGTTCGGTTTAGCCGACTTTCTTTCAAATCTTTACAAGTAAGGAAGCTAGCGCCAGATAGTGTGAACACAATGTTCTTTAAATTGCGTTCCTTATCAAGAAATACAAAAGAATGTGTTTTCAAGGGTAACAGACTATGACGCAAACTTCCTAGAATATTTTTTTCCTTGAAGATATCAGGAAAATTAAGAACATAACAAAATTAAATAATGAAAATGTAATCAAGAAATAAGTATCCATGCAAACAGAAGTAACAAGAACATTGTACAAAATTTGAAACCCGTACAAGACTGTTATCGTAAGACAGATGTAAAAGATAATAATGGTGTAAATGGAACGTAGTACAACCCATTTCGTACAAAGTACTCGTGTCGCTTTAAGGCTTATCTACAAAACGTTTCGAGACCTGTTCGTTAGATACAAAATATTTGCTTTGTCCTCAAACAAAGATAAGATACGTACATCGTGAATGTATACGAAAGGGCACCCACAAAAAACATCAATGATGAAGGAGAATAGATTTAAATCTATTGGCAGATATAAATTTGGTCTCTTTTGCTCTCCATAAAGAGTAAGTGACGTTTTTAAGCAGAAAATGATTTTTTCTTCCTTCTATTGAATTATAATATATTTGCGAAAGAAGTTTCTTAGAATTCAAGCATTAAAATCACTATGGTGTCAATGCGATGAAGCGTTTTTTCTCCAAATAAAGCACATGTCTTCAAAGATATTGTATTCAAACAAATATACAGAACGAGCCGCAAATGGAATGATAAAACGAGTACAGTTATAAATCATGGATTTTCTGAACATGAGTATTTTATACTTTTCTTTTATATCGAACATTGATGTTATTCTTAGATTGCGAGAATGGTCATAATGCCTAAGTGTATAATTCAGTTTGTGAAAGGACTTTTTCATAATTATAGTGCTGCCACATAATTTCAGAAAAAATTGAAAGCCTATTTCATCGCGCTAATAGACATGTGAAGGAGAAAGGAATAAGAAACGCAACCAATTGAAGGGAAGTGCCACTTATATTTCAATACCAGACTTCATCTTGTGGAGCTTATTTTCTCCTTTCTTTTCATTGTTGAACAAAAACCTGTTTATAGAAACCACTTTGACTTTTTAATAAATTGCAATAACGATGCATGTTTATTAAATTGCCATCCCTTCACATATATACACACTAAATAAATATACCTAGTGACCATGAATTATGGGCCATCCTCATAACTTCTAAACAGTTCACGAGGTCGAAATGCAGAGTTCAATAATGAGAATCATGGGGGAAGTAAAATTCTGTGGAGATATTGTTTGCAAACTTTTTAGTGTTCGAGAATGTTCGGGAATAATTTTATTCATCTTCGATTTTTTTAAATGCAACTGTATATTTTTCTCACTATGAATAATTTTTTCCCACTATGAATAAAAAAAATGAATTCCAAGATGTATCATTTGTTAATGTTTTAATAGTAATTAGAGTACAAAATTGTACTTTCTGGCATTTAATTTTCAATTAAACGAACATTTCCTTTAGTAGACCTTGTAACAGTCGCCTTAGGGGAAGGTGGCCTTCGCGGCGCGGACCTGTTTCGAGAAAGGGGCGATTGTCCGCAGGATATGCCACGCTAAATAGTATACAGTTTTTTTGTTTTGTTTTGTTGATTTTTGGTGTTGTTTTTTAATTTTCATTCCTATCAATAACAAATGAAAGTAATCTTCATTAAGGGACGTCAGTTACGGTGGAACGGCCGATAGGAGTGTTTTTCCGAAGAAAAATCTGTATTGGAAACCCGCATTCCGGTTTTGGCCTTCCAAAAGTTCTATAAAAGAGAGAAAGACAAACTGCATTTCTTGTCTACCCTGTTAATGAAACGTTGCATTTGACAAATCCTAAGAAACTGATTTTTCCCTAGAGTAACTTTTAGATCTAGTGGGAGTAACATAAGTTCATTAGATTTTCTTTGTCTTATAACAGTTGACGATGTTTCGGGTGTTTTGTGCAACCCCTTTTCAAGTGAAGACTCTCGGCTGTCCGGGAGGCGTCACGTCGAGGACAATGATGCCGATTTTTCGACAGTCATTGTGGCCTTCTTCAGGGCTAAAATGACAGTTCTGTGCGTAATTTATATAAACCCTCCCCGGAAAGGCGAGTTAAATGCCATCGTAGGCTTATGTGTCCAGAGCCATGTGAAGACTCCCGGCTGTCTGGGTAATACCGCGTCGAAAGCAGTAATACCAACGTTTCGACAATCACATCGTGGTCTTCTTCAGGGCGTGAAGCACAGCCGAGAGCCTTGACATGGCAGGCGAGAGCCTTGACATGGCGGCCGAGAGCCTTGACATGGCAGCCGGGAGCCTTGACATGGCAGCCGGGAGCCTTGACATGGCAGCCGAGAGCCTTTACATGGCAGCCGAGAGCCTTTACATGGCAGCCGAGAGCCTTTACATGGCAGCCGAGAGCCTTGACATGGCAGCCGAGAGCCTTGACATGGCAGCCGAGAGCCTTGACATGGCAGCCGAGAGCCTTCACGTGATTGGCCGCAGAGGCCTATGACAACCGCTTCCAAGTGAGCCCAGGAGGGGCGTGAGTGAGGGTGAAGAGCAGAGGTGCGTCCGCTGTGCCGCAGGAGGAGGGCGAGGCGTCGGCGCCGCCGGCGCTGGAGGAGCTGTCGCTGGCGGGGAACCCCCTGCGCGTGGCCGCCGCCGAGCCGCTGCTGCCGCCCGCCGCCCAGGGCGCGTTGCGCTCGCTCGACCTGAGCAACTGCTCGCTGGGGGCGCTGCCTGCAGCCGCGCTGCGCGGCGCGCTCAACCTCACGGAGCTGCTGCTGCACGACAACCCGCTCGAGCAGGTACGAGCAAGGGGCCAATAAGCAGATACAGTTATTTACTAGTAGTTAATAGTTCGTTTACTCTGTTATTGGATGCGCAATACGTTTCACAGCAGCCCATCAGTCGTGATAAGCAACTGGTATTTCTTAATTCAAATTATGGATTCATTAATAAATAATCATTATTATACCCACAATGATCTGCGATACATATTATTTTATTTTAATGAATAAATTTTATTTTATAAAAGTCAATTAAATCTGTAAAATGCTTCTGCTACATTGCTACTTATGCGAGATTTACTAATACACCCTCATGACAGGTTCAATAAAACAAGTTGACACGTTCAAATAATTCATATAATTTTTATATGTCCAACCGTCCAATTACCACTTTAGCTGTAGGTAAGCAAGCACACACAGTTTCTACGTGTCATTATTTGGTTCCCTTTGCACGAGTGGCCTACTCGATGTGATATCTGCGATCTGCATCGGAATCATGAATAGGTATCAATTAAGCAAGATTTTATGTTTATTTTCCTCGTAAAACTTAAATTACTATTCTTTCTTAGTAGTGCACTCAATCTCTTAGATCTCGGATTCATATCAGCTGTTTTTATTTCCTTCTTTGTTTCAAGAAGTAATGCAATAAAACCCCCTTAGAGGACAAGGAAAGAAAGGGCTACCGACGTTATTGCCACAACTCTTTTTACATCTTACTTGCATATTTTAATCTATCACAAATTTCCGCAGATTTTTAAAAAATCGAATCTTAAAAATTAAATATCCATATTTTTCCTCTTTTCCTGAGAATGTGTTGTAGTTTACGGTATATTTTTTGTAGAGAGAATAGAATTTGGAAAATTACTGCCAGTTCACCACCACCCCCCTTCCACCCGGCTGCACTTGTGCTCTCAGTACTGACTGAACTCCCAGAACAAAATTTAAACTAGATATCGTTTACAGACGTTTCTGGAAAATGAACTTGCTATGTTGGTTGTCTTAATATTCTTCATTCACAAAGTTTTTGGATGTTTTAACCACTGTTTAAAATTGCCATGACGTCTGTTGCGAGTTCTGCTTGCATCAAGACGATATCTTTCATAGAATAGTAATGTTTAGTCACTCAGTTAACATTTATTTTCCCGGCGTCAACTCGGAATTCACAATGTCGTACTAAATGTGAGGATTACAATGAGGCGCTAAAATACCAAGAATTTCTCGCTTATCATTATCTTGATGTTTTGACGTAACCTAGATTCTTATCTTGTATGCTCTATTCTTTCCTTGATGTAGTGAAAGTCATGGAATCCATTGTATGTATTGATTGGAGTTGCAACACATTTGTGAATTGTGACAAACAATAGAAGAATGCCTGATAACAATGACATTTCGATGTTGTGTCAGGTATTTCTCCATATTAATATATGACTATGTCCAATTGACGTACTATGCTGTAATCGAATCAGATATATCCTATTCAAATAGCTGTATTTACGTATTTCAGGTGATCGTTTTTCCCTGGTTGAGGTTTGGTATATTGGATAGTAACATTGAATTCATGTAGTAGTGTTGGACTGATGAATATGAATTTGTTAAAGGATATTTTTATTATTTAAGGTACTAAGAGTCTAGACCCTTTTATAAAGGGGGCCCAGATAAAAGTGTTGCTGGCGGGCCCGGGGTTATTTCGTGCCGCTCGTGTGTGCGCAGGTGCCGGAGGAGGCGCTGCGCGAGCTGCCGGCGCTGGCGACGCTGGACCTGCGCGCGTGCCGGCTGCGCTCGATGCGCTCTGCGCAGCTGGCGCACTCCCCGCGCCTGCGCGCGCTGCGCCTGCGCGGCAACCCCTGGCGCTGCGGCTGCGCGCTGCGCGGCGTGTGGGAGTGGGCGGCGCAGGGCAAGGGCGACCTCGACGTGCTGGAGGGCGCGCGCAACCTCACCTGCTCGCCCGACGACGCCCAAGCGCCCGACGCCCCCGCGGCCTCGCTGCTCTGGGAGGAGCTGCTCGACAAACAACTCGACTGCCCGGTACTACAATCACCTTCATTACCAACATCACGGACACACTCACCACCATCATCATCACAATAATCACTGTCATTACCGTCGTTACCACCCCACCATCATTACCATCACCATTATCACCATCATTACCATCACCATTATCACCATCACTACCACCATTATCACCACCATCACTACCACCATTATCACCACCATCACTACCACCATTATCACCACCATCACTACCACCATTATCACCACCATCACTACCACCATTATCACCACCATCACTACCACCATTATCACCACCATCACTACCACCATTATCACCAAAACCATTTTTTTTCACCATCATCATCCTAAAGCTACAATATTGAAAATATATATCCCCCTCTAATAATGTTGTTCCAAGACAAAATAAGGTCATGTTCAATTTTGCAAAATGTGAGTTGTTTTTGGCGTAATTGTGTTTCAAATATAGGTTAACATTAAACAATCATTTACTCGAAAATATCTCCAAACTTTGTCCTTAACTTGTTATTCCTCTAATATAGCAAAGAACGACAAAAAATTGTTCAATTTTCGACAACACTGTATTTTTGAAAATTGCAAAAATTAACTTTATAAAAGTGTCTTAATTTAATTCTCTGCATTTTCGAAAATTGCAAAAGTTACCAATAGTACAAGGAAGTGTGTACGCGCTTGGAGTTATGACTTTATGACATAGTCATTAGTTATGACGATAAATTTGAGAATGCAGAATTTCTTAGGCAGTGTTCCTGAGCGTTTTAGGAGTAATAGAACCGCGTCTGGAAACAGAAATAAACTTATAAAGCGTGTGCAGACGATGTTGATAGCTTCACAGCACATTTCCTCCTTGTCGGCGATTGCAAGGAATTTTGTCATCCACAGGATGCCGTTGTTTAAGTATTTTTTTCCAACTGTCTCATTACGGCCACAATACGTAGTATTTCCACGGGGGGCCGAAACCAGAGAACGTACGAATTTCTTTTTTTCGAAATTTTCTCGAATTACAGAGACCAGAGACTGCATGATGAGCCAATTTAGTCACAAGGGAAAATAAATTAGAATGATTCAGAAACCGAAAATCTATCCGAAAAAATGCAAACAATGACTGCTTACATGTACGTACTATAGTATATCATATTTCATCAGTATTCCGCAGCCAATGCGGAGCCACCTTCTAACCTGACATTGTAGCCAAGCTGTGTAAGAGGTGCTCATGGATGTGACGGAATAGTAACATGAAGTGACGTAATGACGCAAGATAACGTAAACCTAATAATTTAATAGGTTGACGATATCTCCAGTACGTACGCGAAAAGTTCAATGACACAGTGATAAGCAACTGATTGGGTACAAGAGCAAATTAATCAAGCCTTAAAATTCATTCCTTTATTATTTTACTGTGCATTTAGGTAACTATTACATGACTCGTGAATAGTGTTACTTAATTACTTTGTTAATAAGTTATGCTTACAGAGAGGCTTTTTTATTTGAATATGTTGTTTACCTTCTTTAGTTTCTGTGTAACTCCATTGACATTTCTACACAAAATCACTTTATTGACACAATTTTGGTACAAACGCAACTTTCAAAATTCAATGAAATCATCCGATTTAATGTTAACAGAACACTCATCTGTTCAAATTTAAATCAGTTCTACAATGTATTGACCAAATTTTAAGCAGAACTTTAGTATCCTAACGGTTTTCATGTTTCGCAGAAATATTTTTCTTAAACTTTTTCCTTCTATATTTTTGTTTTAATTCACGAGTAGCATAATTCTGAAATCTACAAGAAACTAATACGAATGTGCACGAAGTCTGCTTTTGAAATATAATTTTACTTTCCGCAAACTTTGAAAATAAAATTGTTTTTAATTATTGTTTAGTAATATAATTACACTCGTATATCTTAACTGTTAATTTATATTTGGTCCGTTTACATTAGACAGTGTAAACCTTGAACAAAACAGTTGAAATATAAATAAGCCTACAAAACTTTAGTGGTAATTAGTAATTGTGACAAGGTAGTAAACATCATTACAATGAATAATTGCTTATGTCATTCTTCTAAATCATATAAAGAAAAAAGATGATGTATATATAACGTATATATAATATGAGGTATATATAACAAAGTGATAAGTTTTCTTTAAGTCTATTTTAATAATTCAAATTAATTTTAAACTGTAGTGGGCTTCACCCAACATGCTAATTATTTAGGGGCCCATCACATGCAAGTGTAACGTGCCTGCGATGCGTCACTGATACGTTGATTAAGATCATTGTTTCATTGTTTGCACAGTGGGTCGCTACAATGATTCTACAATAGGCACTTCTCAGGCTCAGAAATCTGGCTTACATATCATTGCTTCGCTTGAGTTCCATTCGCGTTAGAGCAAAATACGCAAGTCTGGTTTGAGCTGTTGTAAATATGCCGCCACATTATTTCCACAGTGGATAAATGGACATAAAACAGGTTTGCGATCATCGCTACATATTGGTCGGGGCCATTAAGAGATCACTTCAGACGGGAAAATCTGACTTGTGCCGATTGACCCACCCCCCGGCCGTGTTTCAATAGTAGACAAGGCAATGATTGCAATCCTCGCTTCTGCAATGATGGTTTTGCAACCGGCACAAGCCATACTTGAAAGTTTTGCACGAACGTGACTGTGCCCCTTCAGCGACGCAATCACAGCCTTGAAAACACGGCTTTCGTCAGTTGTAACTATGTCGCTCTCGCATTGTTCTCGAGTAGAATCGTCGGAAACAAGCCAATCGTACACGTTCACCCTGTTGAACTACCGGTGCCTTCACACTGAGCCACTCGGTGGCGCCACCGAGAAGCGGCAGAGCCCTTCGCACGCAGCCACTGGCAACCGCCAACGACCGCGAGAGAGGCAGGTTTCGTGAGTCCCACCGCTGTGGGCTCAGGCGGCCGAAAGTCAGGTAGCAAGTAGACCGGTTCAGTGGCCTCTCTGTGGCGCGTTTCGCGTAAATGCTACCGGTGGCATGGACGCGCTTCTGCGGTGCTGGTGGCGGCAGGTCGCCGCCGAGCGCCACAGCAGTGCGTCTACTCCGCTCGTGTGAAAACCTCCATTTAAACCAACGCTTTGCCAGCAGACGCGCTACGCGGAAGCGCTGCTGAGTGGCGCCGTGTGAAGGGGCCATAAACCACCGCTTTGCCAAAATACGCGCCACTCAGAAGCGCTGCTGTTGCGTCATTGTTGATGCAACGCGTCTCTTCACCCTTGTTGAGCGCTTTTTTTCTGGAGTAAATCCTCCGTTACTGTGTAATTATTACACTGAATAATTACTATATTTGTCAAGTCTCGTCACGCCGCAGTCCGTGCCTTTTATCCCTTCGGCCAGGGGCTCGACGGCGTTAGATCCCGGGGTTCCTGGCCGGTCACCCAACCAGGAACCCGCGAGTCTCGAGTTCGCTTAACCTTCGCGACTTCACGGAGCGTAGTAAACGAATTCGGCTAGCGCCGCCGGCCGAGTGGCGTCGTGTGAAGGGGCCATAAACCAACGCTTTGCCAACAGACGCGCCACTCGGAAGCGCTGCTGAGTGGCGCCGTGTGAAGGATCCCCTAGACGGAACAACTTACAATGCGCCTCTGCGAGAACAACGCGTCGGCGATATCTTTACAACCGGCGCGTGGCAGGCTGGTGGGCGTGGCTTGAGCGTGGGTGTGGACGTTGCCCGCAGGAGGCGCTGGCCGTGTCCCGCGCGCTGAGCCGCCGCGCGGCGCCGCCGGCCGTGCCCGCGCTGATGGCGGCGGCGGGGGCGGGGCCGAGGGCGGGGCCGGGCGCGCGTGCGGGCGCGGCGCACGCCGTGGCAGGCGCGGCCGCGCTGCTCGCCGCCGTGCTGGGCTCCGCGCTGCTGGTGGGCGCGGTGGCCGCGCGGCGCCGTAAGGGCGGGGGCGCACGCCGCCGTCTGCTCGCCCCCTGAGCCACCCCCACACACGCCCCAGGGGCTTCTTAGCATTGGAAGAAAAATGATCGTAAATTAAGATTCCGTAAATGAAGTGCTTCCAGCACAAAGTAAATAGCTTCAAGTCAAAGAAGACTTCATCGAGAGATTTGTAAGAAATAAGAATAAGCCTTCAATTAGTGAATACTTCACTATATTTTTTATATTGATTTGTAATTGAAAAATAATTCAGAAGCAACATTTAACGTGGCAGGTTTGTAAAGTATTAAATATTTATATACTGAAAAATTATAAGGAAAAACGATTGAAATTTTAGTGTAAACTCACTTTCTTGTCAGTGTTTGAATTTGTATTTGTGGTATGGGTATAATTTTCTTTTTAGAAATACAGAATCCAAATAAATAGCGTATTATAAGTATTTTGACAACAGGACAATTTAGAGATGAGATTTTATTTCAATGTACAGAATCTTTCTTCAGAAGATTTACTCTACAGATAATAATCACATAAATAAAACATTCAATCTTTAGACTCAGTGAAATAATACGAAAATTAAGTAATTGATTGTTATTTTATAAGTTTCCATATGAAATCTGACTATTTTTATTTAATTTTTTACTTCATAAGTTTAATTTAAATGCGAGAAAAGTCTTTGCCAAAGAACAATAATATTTGTAGGCTAATAATTTGAAAGTAGCATTACATCTCTCTAATTCTACATTTTAATATAACCCTTTTCTTTACTATCTCGTTGATTTTAATATTATAGTAGACGTAAAGAGAATGGTAAATATATTACATTTGCCATTAATAACGAAAAGTTCAAGAGACTGGAGACAGTTGAATGAAGAAACGATCATATGCGATACGTTATTTTACTAATAGAACTTAACAGAATCCGACACACCACAGCCTGAATTAATTCTGTTTTCAAAAACTGAAACAATTGTTAATGTTTCCACTGAACTTGTAGTCTGTATAAACGAGTTCATTTTCATAAGTCTAAAATAATTATAAATAAATTTGAAATGTTTTTTCAGAAAAAGTGTAGACTCCATTATTTTGTTAAATTGTGTAATACTATTATTGTAAGATTGTATATCAAATTACGAAAACACCAATGACCCATGCTTTTTCTTCCAAATGACGCTGTTGGAAGAACTGATATGGACAATTTTTCATATGCTCATTATTTATACAACAGTCAACGTTTTATGAATGCGTTATATATTTTTCTCAATGTTTTCAAAACCATATAAACATCCTAGAAATTTCATTACTATGAAGTACTTACCTGCTTTTCTGAATATGAAACATGTGTATGATTTCTCCAATTTTGTTAAATAAACAGAAAATGCCATAAAGATTTTTTATTCACAGTATATTCATCCTTCATCTGTAAAGTGAAAAGAGCTTTCCTGACAGGCATCGTTAGAATGAAAAAGAATTCTGTAAGCATTTTTACTACTAAGTTCTTGGAAAATTATTATTGGAATGGAAGAAAAAAAGAGAGAACGGGAATTATTAAACAATGTCGCCATTACCGTTTTACCGGCAAAAATTAAGAAACTTTTTTATACTAAATGTGAAGTCACTCGGTGAAGTTGCTATTCAATTTGCATTGGTGCAGAATTAACTACTAACTTATTCTCATTTTTCCATACTCAACTTCAAAGATTACACGAAAGTCAGTTGTGTGTAACAAGGAATAACAATTTCTTTTAAATTCACCACAGCACACAAATGTTGAGATGGACCATAGTACCAAAGTTGAATATGCAAATATTGTTTTATTTACTTATTCATTGTGCTACTACATAGAAATAAATTTCAATATATTTTAAGATACTATTAAAGTATAAACGAAATTCAATTATTTAATAGGTTTTATTGCAACTATTGTAAATAATTGTAATTTTTATTCGTTTTTATTCACCCAGAAAAAGATATAAATAAAAATTTGTCAAATATTATACAATTTCAAAATCAGTGCTCATTTAGCTGAAGTGCTCATATAATACATGCAAGTGAAGATGCATATTATTGCTAGTTATAAAATGAATAAAAAACTGTCGAAAATGCTAAAAACATCTTATTTATATGACAAAAAATTACTTAAAATATAATACATTAAATAACACGTTTAGAACATCGCCGAAAATCTAAAATATTTTTGATTGATAAATGGATAGGTTTAAGGAAGATCAAATATATCATTCCTTAATTTCTCCCCTGCGTTTTTACTTTCTTTACGCTTCCTTTTGTCGGTAGGTTTCTTACGTGATTTAGAGGCCTTTCCTTCATTTTCCGCTTTGCTGCCTGTCTTCCGTCTAGATCTCCGTGAAAACAGTTTTCCCTTCCACGGAAACAGCGCTCCGAACAGCCCTTTCTTCTTCCCAACGCAGGACAGAGGGAGTTCCAGTGCAGTGATGGGTACAATTGGTCGAGGCTGATCCAGGGCCAGATAGATTGTTTGGACAGCAGACGCTTTCGTGGGGACTTTAATTTCCTGTCCTGTTTGGGAATTCGTTATGATCTTCTCCAAGATGGTCTGCGTCTTATCACGTAAACTGGATCGTCGATCCTGGTCGGTTTCTGCCTGCGCTTGCGCGGCATTTAATAACACATCTTCGAGATCGTCTACCGAATCCCCGAACTCCGTGCCTCCTTCGGCCAGGAGCACGCTGTCCATAAATTCGTGAACTTCTTTGCGCGATTCGTCGGCGCTTTTTTTACGTGGTTCGTCCCGTAAATCGGGTGGTTGAGATATTCTTTTAACGAATGTTTCAACATTTCTCGACAACCTCTTGCTTTCTTCTTCATCGTAGGTAGGTACTACTTTTTCCACGACTTCCTGAATTCCCTCCTGTAAGACGCCTTGTGGCATGTTGTTTGTTAGTGGGATTATCTTGTCTAGAATTTCCTCCGTCTCTTCGTCAATTTTCTCCATTGTTCGTTTGTGCTGGGTTTCCGACGCGTGAACGATGGCTTGCAGATGTTCGAGAGCTTTCTCTTGGAGAGAGCTTCTTCGCGACGAGTTCCTTTCGAGCAGCCCCTGCGGCACCACGTCTGAGAGCAGGCTTTTGGTCTCGTTGTGTAGTTGCACTACCGCGTGGGTTTCCGGTAAGGGTTCCAAAACCTTCCGTAAGAGGCCATCTACAAAAGAATACACCCTAGTTTTTCTTTCTGGACCTTCGATTGATGATTCACTATCCAATATGTGTTCGGCGAGTTGTACAGCTTCCTCATGCAAATCCGTATTTTCGAGGTCATTGTTAACTGAAGTCGACCGTCGATCAACATTTACAGTAAATCTAATTTTGTTGAACATGTCTTCAATGACACTGGCTAGCATCATCCTTTTTGTGAGCTCACTGCCTATATCGTCTCCAGGTAAGAGTTTTATCAATATACTCTGCATTTCTTCGTGCAGAAGTGACCTTCTCTTTTGGGCCTCTGCATCTGAAGTTCTAACGATGGATTCCAAATGTCCTCGTGCAACTGCCCGAAACTCGTTCCTCGTCGGCAAATCACTGGTTCTGAGAGCTTCTGGAACAATCGTCCCCAACAGTTCCTGGATGACCTCCCTCATCTCCTGCAAATGTGCGCTGCCGTGACATTCGGATGAGGGTATTGTTTTGTCTAAAAAAACCTTCACAGAGCTGTGGATTTCACTTCTCCGGTCGGAACTGTCCTCGTCTTCTTCGTCCGGTATCACTCTCACCACTATCTTTTTGATGATTTTCGTCATGATGTGTTCACTTGGCAAGGTACTTCTCCGCAGTATCATTATTTCGCCCTGGCTGGTAGTCGCAGTTTTCTCGGCGAGTTCCTCTATTCCTCGATGAAGAGTTCTTCGTCTCTCGTTTGCGTCACTGATTTCACTTGTGGGAATTATTTTGTTGAGGATGTTTTCTGTGTTTGCAAAAACCTGCAGACTTCTTCGTGCCGTTTCAAACTTCACCCCAGTAACAACATTTTCGACGTGCTCTCGGGCTGCAGAACGTATCTGTTCTCTCTGCAGGGGGTTCTCTTCCAGCTCCATATCCGCTATACTGTCCAATACTCTTTCAATATCGTCATGCAGCTCGCTCAATTTAATGTTGTCTTTGGTTTCGGACGACGGAATAATTCTGTCCACTATACTTCGCTTCATTTGATCGATCTCGTTGCTGTCGTGGTGAGGCCACTTATCTCTTCCTAGTACTACCATATCTACAAATTTCTTTATATCATTGCGTACAACATTCAAATCCGTGGTTATAGGAATTACACTATGTTCTGCTCCATCTTCAAGTAATTTTTCCAAAAGTTCTTCAAGACCCATTGCTATTTTGCGTTTCTTCTCATAAATATTTTCAGTTTGCTCGTCTGAAAATAATTTGTCAATGAAATCGTCGATTTCTTCCAGTAATTTAACCCTTCTCTGAATTTCCATAATCTCTGCATCTCTCAAAACATTCTCGAGGCGGTACCTCATTAAATGACGGGCTTTCTTCCTGGCTCCATCATCTTCGATATCATGCAAGACTACAACGGTCTCCAGGAGTTCCTTCAGGTTAGAACGCAAATAGTTTTGAGCGGAGTATTCTTTGCCTACCACAGTCGGTATGACGATATCTATTAAATCTTGCAAGACGTGTCTGAGTCTGTTGCGACGTTCTGTTGTAAATTCTTCTTTTTTTTCTGGTATAACGTCTTCCACAAACAACTGTAGAACTTCGTACAATGTGCTTTTCCTTTGCGGGTAGCCTTTTGGTTGTTCAGAAGATCTTTTCAGCATTAGACTCTCAACGTTGCTATCGTCTGAAACTTTTACTAATAGATCTTCCATTCCACGATGTAATGTGCACTTTCTCTCAAATTTGCTTGGATTATCTATGTCTGGTAATAATTTATCAATTATATCTTCTATTTCCTCGCGCCATTCATTATTACTTCGTAAACTTATTTCATCCATCGTTTTCAGCATTCTAGTTAACTGCAAATGTGCTTCCGAACTCATATTTTGCTTTTTCACAGGGTCGTGTAAACATTTTTCAAAAGACATCAAGAGTTCCATAAGTTTCTCAGCTTCGAGCCGAAATTGTTTAAGCAGTACATCATGTTGTGCTTCTGTACTCGGCACCACATTTTCCAACAATCTTTGCAAAACATTCTGAACTTCAGAGTGTTCTTTCTCCTTTTCCACGATAGTTTCAACAAAACAATCGATATCGCTGTGTAACGTACTTCTTCTCGGAAAAGAACTTGCAGTTGCTCTGGATGTGCTTCTCGCAAATATGTTCCCCGACATGATTTTCCCGCGGCCTGAAACCACAGAGGGAACGGCCGTCTCGAAGAGTTGGTACACATTGCGACATAGTATATTCTTTTTCTCAATTGCATCCTTGATTTCCCCAGCGTTCAAGATTGTGTGCAAAATTTGGTGGATGTTGGATTCGAAAACGCGACTCCTCCGCTCTTCCTCGGCTACAGCACGTCTTATTATACTGTGCAAACGCTGCTGCACCACGGAGCGCACCTCGCTCTTGACGTCCGGATCCGCGTCTAGCTGGCCTCCTTCCAGAGTCTGCAACGTTGAGAACAAGCCTGCAACATCGTTGCGTAGTTCCGAGATTTCCTCGACCTGGCTGGCCACCGATTGGGGCAAAACTGTCTCAACCAAGTCGTCGGTCAAAGACAGCGTTTCTCTTCGCGCTTCCGCAGTCTCTATGGACGGTTTGTGAGGGAAAAGCTGGTCCACCAGTTGCGGCACTTTCAAGCTGGCCACTGTGCTTCTGTGTTTCGGGGTAAGAAGCGCGGGTAACGAATGGATTTTTTCTGTGGTCGGTGTAATTTTGTCAAGTAGCTCTTGTATTCCGCTACGTGCACAGTTTCTTTGTTCGTAAATATTCTCAGTTTCACCTAATGGTAATATTTTGTTCAAAATATTGTAGACTTCTTTGTCTTCCTCTAATTTGCGTTGAGCTTCTATTTTTATAATGGTCATAATACTTATTAAATGATCTTTAACACATTCGCGTATCTCTTGCCTACGCGGTTCTTCTACGTGATGGAAACCTCTACAAAGCATCGCGAGAATTTTGTGCACCTGACTGCGTAAGACGCTCCGAAGAGATTTATCAGACTCGTCGACAGGTGTGCAATACTCGAGCAGATCTCGGATTGCTACTTGACACTCATGACGAAGCTCGCAGGTGTCCTCGACTTCCGTGTCGGGAACTGCCATTTCCATGAAATTCTTTACTTGCGTATTCAGTTCTTTGCATCTAATCCTGCAGTCCTTGTTGTGTAGTCCATCTATGCATATAGCGATAGGGTCTTTCGCGGCATAAACCTGGCTGATAAGCTCCCGAAGACCACCTTGTACATGCCTTCTTGTCTTCATTGCATCAGCGCGTTTCAATGCGGGATACAGTTCTTCAAGAATATAATTAACTATCTCGTGGAACTCGTGTGTCTTTTTTTCATTCTCCGTTTCTGACAGTTTCAATATATTCTCGATAGTACCTCGTGCCGCTTGTCGCAACGCAGCTCTCTTGTTTCTTGACGACGTTTGCTCCGCTGAAATGACGGTGCATACCAAATCCTGTAACAACGGACCCACCTGCGACATGTACGTAGTCTGTCCAGCATTAGTGTGCGTTTCCAAAATGTGCACGATCTTCCTGCGGGCTTCACTTCTCCGAGTGATTACATCTTTCGATGGTGGTTCGACCATAATCGTATCCACCAATGATCTGACGTTCACACGCCGAGTCTTCCAACTGGGACTACTGTTATGGGATTCGTCGGCAAGCGTAAGTATCTCCAAAAGATCTATAAGTCCGTTGAACAGTAACATTTTCCTCTTCCCCATATCACTCGTTTTATCGTGGGGTAATATTTGAACTAAGAGGCGGTAAGCTAAACACGACAAGCCCTCATCCTCTGATGATGAATCTCTTTCGTCAGATTGCATCACTCTATCAATTGAACTGATGCTTTCATGTAAATTTATTCTCTTGTTCAAAAGAATTTTGATTACAGGATAGCTGGCGAATGTCTGAAACAGACAAAAATATTTGTAGAAACATTTTCACTTGAAACAAGTGAACTAGTATAACTTGATGTATCGTAAATGAAACATTAGTACACACTAAATCATATTTTTATCATACCAAACGTTCTGTTATAAAATTGAATGAGATTCTATCATCAAAATAAATGTTACCTTACTGTATAATGACCACATCACCTTCATCTTTAACATTGGAATTTTAATCATGGTCTTTATGTTAAGATCCAAGTTTGGAATAATGTTAAGAATACTAGTGTGCCGTTGCAAACAACTTTTAATTGAAATTCAAAAAACCTTC